>ML821460.1:30637-70094 GCA_009831015.1 Picea engelmannii
GAGAGAGAGAGAGAGAGAGAGAGAGAGAGAGAGAGGTGCATTCTTGGGAGAGGATTTTTGTATTTGTTTGATTTATATCTTGGCATTGTATTGGCTATCTATAATAAGGAATTTTTTATAGGTTTTCTCCCCCATGAGGGTTTCCTAGGATAAATGATGTGTCTCTTGTGATTGTGTATTTCTTAGTGATCCTATCTTATGCTATTTTTATCTAGTGAAATGCAAAGAAATCTAATAATATATTAAACCTTAACATGGTATCAAAGCTAAGCTGAAGAGAGCATATTTCACAAGAGAAAGTGAAAAACATCACTATTGTCATATATGAAAATTAGGGTTTTTTTTATTGAAGAAGTATTTCAGCCCCAAAACCATCTAGAAAAGTGTGCCCTTCCTCAAGGATCACTTTGGCATCCTCAACACAAATTTTTAGTGGCTATATCTCTTGATAAGTGAAACCCTACTTTTCACAAAGTACCAGAAAACCATAGTACCAGAAGTACCAGAGTACCGAAAGTACCAAAAAACTAGAAGCACCAGTCCAAAAATCAACTAGTCAAGTTTGAGGGGGTAAAAGTTGGATTTTCAGAAATCTGACTGCACTAGCTTACTCGCCTTAGCTCAACGCATCTATCCCCTGGACTAGAATTTCAAAATTTGAAGTTTGAAAAATTAGGGTTTCCTCATAAAACCCTAAGTTGCAATTGTAGTCTCAGAACTAGTTGCAGTATTAGTTATAGTTGTAGCCATAGTACCAGTTGCAGTCACCCTTGAAATTCTTAAAGAGTTGGTGATCATTACCGCTGATACCAGATGGTGTCTCTACCTGGAAGTGTCGTTAGAGGTATGTAATCACACATGTTTAAACGAGTAAGATTTAAAGGGTATTTGCAGGAGAAGGGATCTCTTGTCATATATCCAGAAGGATCTCAATATCCAACACATTCAGAGGAATGATGCAACCCAGGTGTGATTATTCTAATATGCATATTTTTGTTATGACATTATTTTGATCAGTGTTGCATGACCATCATTCTAACCTTTGATCAAAATCTAAGTCAAGGTATTAGACAGATTAAAATTTGAGATCACAGAGCTTATCCTCTAACCCAACCTTCTGTCAATATAGCTTATTGTCTTAGTACATAAGACAGGTTGAAGAAAGCACTCATCATCTTGAGTGAAGGAGACTTGGAAGAAAATAAAAAACTCATTCTACAGGACAAGGCTCCAGGTCCCAGGTTTGATTAATCAAGTTGATAAAATTCAAAGTTACACATGACAATTTGAGATAGCAGTCTTTGAAAAGTATTATACTTGGTAGCATGTGAGCATATAGAGGTAAATTCTTAAGGTAATCATTTGCCTAATACAACTAACACCTCCTCTAGGAGAAACCTCGTGTGTTAGTTCCACGTTGCCATGGAGGAATGTTCGATCACAACACTATAAGAGTGTTGACCTCATTTCGTATTGTATCTCTTACCTTTAATCTTTTCTTCAAAGAAGTTACAAGTGATAGCTCTAAATGATCTATTGTGATGATTGTCTGTTCTATTGCTTTATCTACTATTATCAAAAGGATATTATTCTTTATTGTTGTTTTGTTGACCTTGTTCCAGGTCACAGGTGATAACCCCGAGGAAGCTATAGTGAAGGTTGCATAAGGAAACATGTTGGCATAGGGGCATACCTAGGGTTCAATGCTCAAGAGTGCACCAACAAAACCCTAACTACCGTCCCTTTTGGCAACACCTGCGAAGCAGATGAAGTCTCACTCGCGGTAGAGGTAGGGGTGGTTACAAGACTCAGGTGTCTACAACCTTAGTTGGGACACATATATGTGATTCTATCCTTACAGGGCACATAACATAGATCATTCATCAATATTTAACCCTTATTATACTTCACAGATGGCAAAGAGCTTCACGGTGAATACTCAGATGTACATTGTTTCAACACTTAACCATAGAAAATCATATCATATCTAGTAGATAATCACTAAGCATTCTCATACATGTCAGATCCCATGTCAGATCCCACTATTGACATACATCTAGGAAGCACAAATAATTAATAGATCTATCTAAATATATCAAGGCACTTAGCAGAAGAAGAAATAAACACATCAAGCCGAAGCACAAAGCATCACACACAGATTTACATGGTTCATCCCCACCCCGGGGCTACCTCTACATGATCTTCTTCTTTATTATCGTCCTCAAGATGTTACAACCACAAAGCCTCTGAAACCCTTCTTCACATAGTACTAAAGATCTGCGCAGCTTGCTAGATCCTTCTTCCTTTCATTCCAATATCAATCACACAGTAACTTGCACTTAGCCTTGCAAGCCTTACACAGTTCACACAGAGCGCTTATTCAACATCACATAGATGCACCACCAATTTCACTAATCAATCACATATACCCTTTCTTACATTTCCTATCTTTCTACTTATATATTACAAGAGTGGGCCTAAGCATGGGTAAACCCACAAGCCAACATCCCTTTCCCATTACATTAACCCAAAACCCTAAAAGAGGCCCAAAAGTGGACCAAGATCCCGTGATCTCTGCTTCTCCTAGTGATCCATCTTTGATTGGGTGTCGAAGTCCGAAAAATGGTCAATTATGACCAAGTGTTCCTCAAAACTTGGTCAAGGGACAACAGGCCTCCAACAATCACCTCTGACTTGTCCTGAGTCACTCAGGTCTGACCAATTTTTCTTCAAATTCCTCGAGCTGCTTCGACCTGCCACATTGCTACTACCTCTTGCTCGGTGAACTACTGGATGAGTGTCTCATTCACCAGCCCTTCTAGGCATTGTTCTGCTATATTCACAACCTGTTCAAGTTCTACTCCTTGGATTTTAACTTCAATGAACAGTTGGCATGCCTTTTCTTTCACTGGTTGAATTCGTTAAGAGACTTCCATTACTTTAATCTGAAGCATGTGAATCTGTTGTTGGGCTATACATTTCTCTGGAAACCTCTTCATTCTCTCTACGAGTGATAGGGCCTTCAGCTGCACCTATAGATTTTCGGTGTTGTACTTTGCCTCTTGGAGCTGTGACTCCAATTTATGCAATTTTGGGTTCTCAGTTAGGTTCTCGTAGATCTTCACACTTCTACTACTTAACTGTTTGCATTCCTCAGAGAGTGCTTTAATCCTTTCTTCGGTGCTCCAGGTAGTTATTTCTTGCTGGTCGCGCACTTCTTGTGGGGTCTATGATATTGTTTGAAGCTCTAAGTCCATGACTCTTTGTTGAAGTTGCTGAATAACTTCAACAAGCGTCATCACTTGGAATTCAATGGGGTCCTCTGCCTTCTGTTCCAAGCCATTCACAGAGTGAAATGCTCTGTTGACTTCTTCTTCCATCCCAATCTGCTTCGCGAGCAACTGCTCTTTCTCTTTTTGGATCTTCGCTCCATCTTCTTCAAACTTCACTTGGAGAGTGTCCTTCTCTTATTGCGCAACTTGGTGTTGCTCGATGATTTCCTCCTATGATTGCTTTAAGGCCTAGGTGTGTTACACCTGATTTTGGTCACTCTGGTGATGTTTCAACAATGATGTATTCAGGCTCCCAACAAGGACTTTTGGCCTGAGAAAAATGACTGTTGTCTTCTTCCAAAAACACATTTTTAAAGTGAGTTTGCAGGCTGCCTATGTGCTAGGGTGCAAGAATGCTTGATTCTCACAGGCCACCCACACTTAGGGTGCGAATAGTTCGCATGCTTCTCCATAGATAGGGTGCGAAGTTGTTTTTAATCTTGGAAAGGAGAAGAGGTCTCAAGGGTTCTAGAAGGGGATCTTCTAGAAAATGAGTTGGCATTCGCATGGTTTTCATTTTACTGACTTCTCAGATTTGATGGGATCATCCTCATCCATGTAACCATATCTCCTTCTCCTATATATTTAAAGKTTTCTCATGGAAAAGGTTAAGAAAAATTGAATGAAGAGTTGGTGAAAGAATTGTGTGAAGAACCCTGCTTGGACWGAAGCTTGAAGGCTCTATTTGGTCTATCAAGAGGAATTGGATCTTCTTCATGCAAGTACATAGMAATTGTGTGTGTTGGAATCAAGRGTGACTGAAAGGAATCTTGCAACATCAAGGCGATTAGGTTGTATCTTCTACTTTCAATTAATATGATACAGCGGCATGTCCCTTTCCCATAAAGTCACTCTTACTTTATTRTGTAATTCCTTGATCATATGCATAAGTTGACATTGAATATACTTTGCTATCTTCACTTTGGTTGGTTTGTGTTGTCTTGGACTTGACTTCACGAGAGCATCAGAGMGAAGCRGGAAAAACAAAKACCTAAGGAAGCGATATAAAGGTATGTTACTTATTCCTTCCTATTAGTAGATTCAATGATTACAACTTAGGGAAAGAGTCGTGTCCTGTCCTATTTTTTTCTAGATCCAGGTGGATCTAGGGAGATCTGTTAGTGTCCGCACCTACTGATTTGTCTGATAACAAAATTGGTGACTCCACTGGGGATTGAACCCATTTTTGGTAGTTTTTCCTTGGCCATTTTCTCTTAGCTTACCATTTTTCATTTCCATCAATCTCTAAGTCTTGAGGAAACCCTGATAGACTCCCTGGATCCAGAAGTTCCTTCAAAAGTTTTGTCTTTTTCCAAATTTTGCTTAGTTTCAGGCCTTCTCGCACTGCACCCTTCTGTAGCCTGCGAGAACCACTAGAGTTCACATCTTGTTGTTCAGTCCAGTGCGAACTTCTCGCACTCTGCTTGTGTCCAACCTGCGAGAATCCTTGATTCACGCACTGTACACCATTGCCCACCTGCGAACCCATTTGCAAATTTTTTGGATTAAGGTTTTTTTGTATCCTCAGATGCCCAGATTTGTATGTGTGTTTGAAAATAACTTCTCTAGCCAGTGATTGATTGTTTCTTGACTTCAAATTTCGTGAATGATTAGTCTTCGGAAATCGAAAGCTCTTCTTGTTCATTTTTTCTCAATTGTTACCTCTTGACCTTTTCTTAACAAGGATATAATCTCTTGTTTTGAAATCCGAGTGCTTGTTTGGTTGGGAGCTGGTGATCGATTTAAAAGTTGGGATTAATTGTCATTTTCAATTTCTCATTACTTGGAAAATTGTTGCCCACATGCATTTGAAGAGACTAGTCTCGTCTATTTGTTATTTTTTCCTTCATTGAAAGATTGGTTTGGGTTTTTTTTGTTGTATATTTCTTTTTCATCGGTTGCTAGTTTTTCTTAGTTCCACCACTGTTGTTTGGTTTCTAGTGAAAATTAAAAAACATTTCTTCTTTTTAAGCAATTTTTTATTCGAAAATATTGGCATTCAATTGTTGAAATAGAATGAATAGAGGATTGGCATTGTTCATGATTGATTGATATTGCATTTCAAAGAAGATCATATATCGTAGTTCAAGTTGTTCCAGAAAACTCCTCTTTCCCTTCGGTAAATAGGATTCATCGAACAAAAAAATTGTATCATTCATTCCTATCTATGCATTGTTGGTTCAGAGTCTCACACAACATCGGTTTCATTTCTGTCTCCTTTGAGTAACAACATCCTTTAATAATATTGCGCAATTTTAAAATTTAACTAGCAACATTTTTCTAGGACTCTTTTACACCGACATTAGCTAGGCTAGAGATTTGGTATAGGTAGTGAGATACACTCTCCAAAGCACAAAACAAACAATAGCATCTTGTGGTAAGGAGTGTCAAATTCCATTTATAGCATTTTGTCCTGGAAGCCCTTCTCACACAAGGGTCAAACCCGAGGTCACATTGAGATTGACGGAGTTACTCACCCTGCTTTGTTGATATCGATGTAGAGATTGCACGTATTACGGGGGTCACTTGAAGGTATACCCACAATGATGAGTGGAAGCCTATCAAGCTGATTTCAAGCTAGATACCCTGCCCTTGCATGTCGATCGGACTGTCGACTGTTCCCCCAGGCTTTATTGTTTTGGTGGTAACCTTAGTGGCCTATCTTCTTATGGTCTTACACAAGGTGACTATGAAGGGGCAAGTCTTCACGGTACCTGGAATCGACGTTGGCCAAACTCACTCGGGCTCCTTGGAGGGTATACCCACGATTATGTGTGGGAGCTTGCACTAGGGTGTAAGTCCGTTAAGCAGGTCGTCAATGTAACTTTTCCACCCTAGCCCAACCCCTTCTTGTCTCGTCGTTGTGACGTTGGATTTCATCACCAACTAGTGACTTCAGAATTATAAGGTCTTGTTTTCTTGGTTTTGCTTCCAAGATTTTTACTAGCGCGTGTTGTTTGTTTACCCAAGTTGACCATAGAATTTCCCCCGTAAGTTTCTAGCTCGATCACAATTGACCCTCCACGCTGGTCACATAGAATGCAAGGCTTACCCCCAGAAAATCTGGAAGGTTCTCAACCCTTGCCTACCAACTCACTGGAGGGCTCTCCTCAACAAAGTGAAGTCCAAGACGTTGCCACTCCACAAGTGGAAATAACTAACTGTCTAGAATGGTTCTGAATTACCAATTCTCGAGAGGACTTTCGACTTCATCCCAACTCTGAGAGACACATTGTGCGAGTGAATTCTTCTGGAGACTTAGTTGTTCGGTCTTCTGGATCACCGATTGGACCTTTCCTAGGACCTGAAGGTCAAGATCCTTTTTGGACTACTGACATTTTTAGACGGGATCTCTTTGGCTCAGGAGTAGGTGTTGATATCACTGTCGCACCTGAGCTGCCCGAAACATCTGATCCAGATGCAGTACCTTTTACTACTGCTTATTATTTTCCTGGTACAGAAGCTCCGCGAGCTGACCACATCTTGATTCTCCCTCTCCAAATGGTCCATTACACAGATACTATGAGTCCTCACATCAGGATTACCGTGGCTAGCCAAGCCCCCATTGGCACACTGCTTTCGTCCAGAGTCACCCCAACACTTCCACTCGGATATCATGCGTTGAATGCTTCTATTCCCGCACCTACGCAAATCACATTCGGAACTTTTGGTGGTCCCTCTGGGCACCATCTTCCCGGTTTCATTCCAACACTTCCTCCACTCCCTTTTAGAGGACCTCCTCCATCCTCTATCAGAGACATTGATCCTAGTGGCATCATCCCGTCTTTCACACCTAGTTACCAGATTCCTGTTGGTGGACAATTTCACCAAGGAGGCCAAACCCAACCCCCCCTTGCAAGACAAATCCCAATTGGGACACAAAACCTGATTGGAGGGCAACCCCCACCAACCCCACCCTATGGACAAAACATACCTCCATCCTTGGCCCAGTATTGGAATCATTTGATACAACATAATCCTCAATCGACTGGGGGGAAACAACCTCAAGCTAACTCCGTCATACCCCCTAGTACAGGCCAACCATATCTAGGTACATCTAATCCTATCTGGGGCTCGCACGCTCAAACCCACACCCTAGTCTAAGAGTACAACCCTGGGAATTACTGGCCTCCACACCAACAACCGAATCTGCCTGGGTCTTCGTATTATATGCAGACTCATTATGGTCCTAGTGGTTTACCGATGGGACTCCCTCCCCAAAGTCACTAGTGCCCGCATGTGAATAGATAGTTACCTTTCTTAGCCACCCTAGACCTCCTGGATCTATCGAGGATTTTAAATGATCTGAACCGTCACTCACCTCAGTGGCCTGCCATACCGACCAAACTACCATCTGACATCCCTAAATTTGATGGTAAACCGGGAGAGGACCCGAACAATCATGTAATGACTTTCCACCTTTGGTGCTCATCCAACTCCTTGATGGATGACTCTATCCATTTACACCTTTTTCAACAAACCCTCACAGGTTCCGCCGTGAAGTGGTATATAGAATTACCACGAGGTTTCTTCATTGACTTCAACATCCTCACTATGGATTTCCTCACCCACTACCAGTTACTGATCCGCTATGAAACGGGGACCGAGATTTTGATTTCTTTCAAACAAATCAAATCCACTCATATCTCCGATCACATTCATGAGTGGCGACGGAGACGACGTCTCATCAAACTCGAACTTCTCGATCAGTTGCTAGTAGAGTGGTTCATGAAATCATTTGTGAATGACATCGATTGTGACATCACCATGGGTGGAGTTGTCACAGAAGAACAAGCCATTAGTCGTGCTCAATACCTTGACCTCGTTTACTCACAAACGAGTACTCTTTATGACTTACTCCCTGATGCGCCTCATCCTTCTACTTCCTCCACTTCAACTACTCCTGTTTCTTCTCATGTAGCTGACGGTGTGATTGGCACTTTCCATGCCCAAACTCATTTCGTCCAAACCCCTAGCAACAACCCCAAACCCATTTCTTCTAATGTTCAAAATGCTCCATCTCCTACCCCTCTCACCGACAAGACTTCTGAGGTAAATGCTGTTCAATATACCCCCGCTGGTAAAAACAAATCCAGAAAGGGAAAGGGTAAGAATAAGGAGGAAAAAAATAATTCGCAAGCAGAGAGAACCAAACAACCACTTGTTGACTATAGAGATAAGCGCAAACCCCGATACCCTTGTCTTATCTGTGGTGATGATCACTACACTAAGGATTGTCCACGACGAGACTAGGTTACTAAGTTCCTTCAAGGGACCATGAAACCATCCACTCCGGCCGTATTGTCACAACCCTTCCCTTCTCAACAACAGGCCCAATTGGTCATTCATGAACAACCTACCTCCTCCAATACATCCTATGTCTTAATGTGTACAAGTGATTCAAAGCAAAATGGCATCACACTTACCACTCGAGCCAAAGATTATTCTTCCTCCAAAGAGAAGGTTGATGCGATACCTCCTTCATTGGTCCAACCCTCTCCCATGAGTCCACCTACCAATGTTCCTCTTCATCTCGAACGACCGATCCTCGATACAGTTCTTCACCCTCCTCCAAAGGGTGTTGTTCAAAAATCATATTTCAATCCCCATGCACGTGCTTCCCAGAACTAATGTATTGTCAAAGATCTTTCCCAAGCACCATCCACGATGTTATCCCTCGAAGTCCTACAGAGTTGTCCTATACAACGGAAGGCACTGTTGAAATCTATTGGTGGAATCGACCCTATGGATACGAATTTAATAATTTTTGACTTGGAAGATCACATTCCAAGGTTACCCCCTCAACTCGCATTCCAAATACAAGTTATTGTCTTCGACAAAAAAAATTGTCGAATAGTTATTGATGCGGGTTCATCGACGTGTGTCATGTTTATTACTTGCTGGGAAGCCATCGACTCTCCTCCTTTGACTGAATCCCACAACATGCTCAAAGCCTTGAATGGATCCAGTTTTAAGGTGTCCTCCCTTCATTGTCGATTATGTTAGAAGGAAAAATTGTCCAAGTTGAAGTGGAGGTCTTTGACGCTCCTCTCGATTACAACCTTCTACTTGGCCGTAGTTGGCTCGATTCCATGCACGCAATTGTGTCGACTCTTTTCTGTGTTGTGCGTTTTCCACATCAAGGAAAGGTAATTACTGTGGACTAATTAGCCTTCTTTAACTCCGATGCACGTACCGACAACACACCGTTCATTTCCAAAACCCCCCGGATACGAGAACGTCAGTGTGGGTCTTCTTAAAGACTCCTCGTTAATGGGTACCTTCCCCATCCCACCACCCGATATTCCACATCCATATGTCACCTCGATCAACATGATCTCCACCTCTATTCATGGAACCCTGCATCTCATGACCCATGGATGGTACCCAACCCCGATGATCACCTTCGTTACGGTGATGAAATGCCTTTGAGTCCGATCGAATCCGCCTATCAGGCCATTCAATTGAAAACCCTTTCTACCCCCTCTCTTGGTGATTTATCTCTAGATCATTTCCGCATCATTTTTCCCATGAACGAGATGATTATGTCTGTTATGGAAGACACCCCCTGGGATGATGGACATCACCGTTCCATCCTCTTCCTGGAACAACACACCATCAAGGGTTAGCAACAGATCACGACCCTGTCGACCGTTGTCGTCATTTCTACCGTTCCCGAGTCTACACACGATGTGTTTTACGAAGGGAAATTAAGTAATATCTCACCCACCATCTCCCTCGACATATCCATAAAACCTAGAATTTTCAAAAATGTGCATATCGGAGCTTCGTGTTCCCCTGCCGAAATTGTCACCTACAAGTCACTTTTCAAAGAATTTCGTGACGTCTTCGCCTAGAGCTATGAAGAAATGCCGGGTATTGACCCCGACATTGTGATACATGAGATTAAGACATACCCAGATGCTAAACCTATCCAACAATGCCTTCATCTGGTCCACCCACGTAAAGCAACCGCTATCAAGCTTGAAGTCAAGCAACTTCTCAAAGCTGACTTTATTTACCTGGTGGCCCTCACTGACTGGGTTTCCAATCTTGTCCCGATCGACAAGAAATAAGGCACAATCTGTGTGTGCATTGATTATAGGGATATTAACAAAGCACATCCTAAAGACAACTTTCCTACCCCCTTCGTCGACCAGATCGTCGACAATTGTGCCGGCAATGAAATCTTCTCTCTGATGGATGGTTTCTCCGAATATAATCAAATCAATATCGTTCCCACGGACCAACACAAAACCACTTTTATTTGTCCTTGGGGCACTTTTTGTTGGGTATGTGTTATATTCTTTGCATGTGTGTGTGTGTGGGCACGTCAGATATGACAACTATGGTTTTTTCTATTTTTAGCGGATTTTGCTATTTTTAGCGGATTTGTATATTAATCTTGGATTAAGGGATTAGGGTTTTGGTATATATGGAATACCTAAAAACTTTGTATATATTGTATGGGGAATGGTGAAATTCGATATAATGAAAATAAGAAAGGTTTTCCCGGTGGAGGGTTTTCGGTATAAAATCTCTGTGTACTCTGTGTATGAGCCATTGATTAATTTCTGTATTGCTTAAGAATCTATATGCATTTCTTTACTTTGCAGGTTTAAAACTTACACTTTTGCCTATCGAAAACTTTCTTTCAGTTTAAAAAATGCTGGCACAACTTTTCAGCGCGCTATGTCTTACGCCTTCCATGATATCAAGAACATCATGCAGCCATATCTAGACAACTTACCCGCTCATTCCATGCGCCGAGTAGATCATCCAATACACCTCCGAGCCATTTTTCTTCGATGTCAGTTTTACCATATATGCTTGAATCCTCACAAATGCATTTTCTGCATAGAATCTAACCAACTTCTAGGCTTTGTCGTTTCACGTCAAGGGATCCGGGTAGATCCTTTGAAGGTCAAGGAGATTCTCAATCTCCCTACTCCTTCCTCACTTTGCCAGTTACAAAGTTTGCAAGCGAAGAAAAACTTTCTTCGTCGTTTCATCCCGAACTATGCTGAACTAACTCTTGGATTTACGCAACTGCTCAAGAAAGGGTCTGAGTTTGTATGGGAAACCACTACCAACAAATATTTCAAAGCTTTGAAACTATCTCTGACATGTACCCCACTTCTCTTCCCACCTAATTATAGTCGCGATTATTTCCTCTACCTCGCAGCCTCGGACTACACCATCACTATGGTTCTCGTCCAGGAGGATGATTCTCATGACGAACATGTCATCTATTACTTGAGTCGAAGTCTTATGCCTACCGAAACCAAGTATTTACATGTTGAAAAATTGGCCTTTCCAGCCGTCCAAGATGTTCAACGTTTCCAACACTATATCCTCTCTCGCAAGACTACGGTGATTTCTAACTGCAACCCTATGCAGCAAATTCTTACACGTCAACCGCTAGGGGGAAAATACTCCAAATGGATCGTGATACTCCAGGAGTTTGACTTAGAATTTGAACGCGCTAAGTCTAAGAAATCCTTAGTGTTTTCCGAGTTGATATGCGATCTTCTCTACTCTGAGATGGAAAATGTAGCAGCCGATTCATTACCTGATGAATCCATTTTCCTGATTAGTTCCGATGACCTTTGGTAGGGAGATATCATCATATATCTCCAAACCCAAACTTTTCATCCCAATTTGTCTAGTACTGACCACTGTCGAATATGCTACCACGACCATCAATATATTATCCTCGGTGATACTCTTTATCGTCATGGGATTGACTCCATTTTTCAACACTGCCTCATGTTTGACGAAGCCGAGAAAGCCCTAAATGATTTCCATTCTGGAGCCTGTGGTGGTCATATGTTTGGGTATGCTACTGCCCAGAAGATCTTGCGAGCAGGGTATTTTTGGCCTTCCTTATTTAACGATTGTATAATTGTCGTCCAAAAATGCCACGCTTGCCATACCTATAATAATAAAATATGGTCACATCCTGCTCCTCTTCACCATGTGGTATCCATTGGTGCTTTTGTGAAATGGGGTATCGATTTCATGACATGTCACCCTCACTCAGCTGGGGGGCATGAATACATTATTGTAGCCATAGATTATTTTACGAAATGGGTCGAGGCGATGTTGACATTTGACAACACCGGAAAGACTGCAACATTATTCATATTCAATCACATCATAGCTCGCTTTGGTGTTCCTCAGGCTATCATTACTGATCACAGTAGCCACTTTAGAAACTTCATGATGTCCAAACTCACTGAAAATTTGGGTCTTCACCATGAAAACTCAACACCCTATTACCCACAAGTCAATGGCCAAGTCAAAGCAATAAACAAAGTCCTCATTACCATGGTTCGACGAATGATAGGGATTCACAAAATGAGTTGGCACATGATGTTTTTTTCAGCATTGTGGGCTTACCGGAAATCCATTAAGTGTACTAATGGGTTTACACCATTCTAGTTAGTCTATGGTCTAGAAGACATCCTACCGATTGAATGTGAGATACCCTCCCTAAAACTAGTCGTTGAACTCCTCCCAAACACTTATGCCGAAGAAGAATGTCTGTTGTATCTCATGCGATTAGATGAAACTTGTCATGAGGCCACCGTAGTCATAGAAGCCTAGAAGAAACGTGTCAAATCCCAATACGACAAACATGTCAAGCCTCATGTTTTCTCCGAAGGTGATCTAGTTCTCCTTTACGAAAAAGATCGGGATATGCTAGGAGAAGGAAAATTCAAAGCTATGTAGTGAGGTCCTTATATCGTTAAATGAGTTTTGGAGAAAGGATATTACGAGTTAGTGGACTACGATGGTATCCCTTTGAGTGAACCTAGAAATGGGTTGTACTTAAAGAAGTACTATGCCTAAGATCACCTATGCATGAATGCTTGTATTCTATGGTACCATACTTTTTGTGTGATTACTGTAGTATGCATTTTTTTCATTATTTGGTCTCTGCCCTCAACCGCTTATATTACATTGTGATTGGTTTCCATATGTTGGAGTCTTTACTACCCCACATTATCTTCGCTGATGGCGCTAGCCATAGTAATCAGAACCTTGCTTCTACTGCTTGGGCAATTCATGCCCCTACAAACGAAATTATCACTCTACGAGGTGTGTGTCTCGGCTGTGCGACCAACAATATTGCAGAGTATTGTGTCGTCATCGAATTATTGATTGATGCTATTTCACTCGGTATCCGCCATCTGGTTGTACAACTCAATTCGCCGCTAGTAGTACTACAACTAAGTAATGTCTATGCTATTCAAAGTCCTACTTTATTACGGGTATATTTACGAATTCGTCTCTTGGAACGTTATTTTGATTATATTGAGTATCAACACATTCCTAGATGTGTAAATACATTGAATTATGCATTAGCTAACTATGTATTAGACAAACATTTGGGCCATTTATAAACCAATCACATCACATGTATCACACAACACAAGATAAGCAAGTAGAAGCCGTATATATGTATATAACGACCAAATTTTTTTACAAAACGTTTCTGTTCAAGGACCAAAATCTCAAAATGTGAAGCTCATGGATTCTACAAAATAGCATCATGGGTGATGCTCATGATAACACACAACTTCCTGGGCCACCCTATGAAGAAGTCGACTAAAATTCTCTGACACACCCACAGTGTGGCACTGATAACACCTAGGAATCTCCCCAATAGCCATATCTGGGATGTCAATGGTCAAACCCTCCAAGTTCTGCTCCACTGCCTCGTAGTCTTCGGCATCCCATGGCACCACTAGAGCTGCCTCTCCTCATCACTGAATAGGAGACGTTCCTGGAGGTTGATATGGCCCCACATCTGTGTCATCAAAAAGATATTTTTTGATTAGTTCTTGGACAAACATAAAAACATTTTATATGATAAAAATTACAAAAACATTTAAAAAGAAAAAAATGTGTACTTCTTGCCTAGGTCACCCCACTGAGCATCCTCATGTAGGGCCAGATCTGGATCCCCTCAGAAATCCAAACCAGCGTATGCGTATTCATCAATCATCAGCATCTACGGCCGCAACCAATCGAAGAATAAATCATTGTACTTGATGATGGGCCCAACTACGTGTCAGGCCATGAGGTTGCACCACCTCAGCATCCTCGGATCCTGTGGGGTCGATAAACCCCAATCAACCTGTAATCTCAACAATGGGACCCTCTCGAGGAAGAAGGACACCAACAGTGATCCATACCCAAACTGCTTCAAGTTGCCCCTCCTGCACTTCGTCAATTGCCTCTTCATACTGCAGAGAACTGCATCTGACCAGTTGAAGACTCGTGGATCTGTGCACTTTGTGGCGTATTGGAAGTAGATTTGGAGAGCCATGTGTGGAGCTGCGTTCTCGGCCATGCATGCTATAGTGAACAAGATGGTTCGCAGGGTCAAGTTTTGGACTACCTAAATAGCAACATTTCCCTTGCTTCTTTCTACCTCAGGAACACAGTACTGGTGACAATACTCACTCATAGGGAGTCTTGCACCTTGGCTACCAGTCAAGCTAGAGTGGTACCCACACCGTGATAACCCTGTTAGAAAGTATATATCCTCGATATCTAGGGTCAATGTGTGGACTCCCACGTCAAACAATTGTTGGTCCACATCCCACATATGAACCAGGTATTCCAACAATCTAAGTTGGGCCCTCATGCTCAGAATCCTAAAGAATATCAAGAGCCCACAGTCTCAGAGGGAAGCGATGGTACTTGGGTCATTCTTGACAATGGAATCCTCCTCCTCATGTTCTCTTTCTCACCACTCCAGCATCGTGATGGTCAAATACCTGCACAAGAACCATAAGAGAAGGGTCAACAACTTTTTTCAAAACTCGACACATTTTTTATTGAGAAAAAATCAAATTAAAATTTCATTTTTTGGCCCTTGCAGGTGCCCCTTTAGCATAGTGCGAGATTCTTGCAGGTGCCCTTAAGGCCACTTGCGAGAATCCTAGATTCTCGTAGGTATTGCATGGCCAGCCTGTGAGAATGCTCGAGCACAAATTATGGCCCTAAAATGGACCTAAAACCCTGAAAATTGTCAATGAAAACTAAAACTAAACCATGGAAAAGGTAGAAGATCAAGAGCTTACCTCATCGGCGGAGACGATTTGCCAAATGGTCGCTTGTGCCTCCCATGATTGAGCAACGAAATTTGGGGGAAAATGAGGTGTATTGGGCAAAGTTTTTGGCAAAATCACAATGAAAATGGTAAAACCCCTTTTTACCCATATTTATTCACTTTTTACCATTTTTTGATTTTTATATTGTTTTGTCTATAAAACTTAATGCCTAATATTCCTATGAGTATGATTTTTTGTAGATATAGAAACTTTGAAGTCCACATGAAGGAGTACAAATGTTTTTCTTTTTGTCGGATGTGCGACTACTTTTAGGGTTTTTAGAAAAACCTCGAGCTTAGTTTTTGTTCGTTCTCGCGCTCAAAAATACATGAGAACATAACCGAGTATAATTTTCTCATCTTTTCGTACTCGTCATGGTAACACGAAAAAGACGAACACAAAGGAGTATCCTTTATGCTCTTTTCATGCTCCATTAAAACGAAAAGATGGCTAAGCAATCTTGTTCTGTTCATGCTCGTAAAAGTATCTGAACAGAATGTTTGATGGGCAATAGTTTATCACTTTTTCGGTCCTATCAAACTATTTTACAAAAAAGGAACTGAGAGAGTTCTCTTTACGTGTTTTCCAGACTCTCAAAACATGAAAAACCCTTGAGTTTTCTATCTTTGGACTCGTTAAACAAACATCGGAAGACCCGCAATGGGACCAAGCCACTCCTTCCTAGGGTTTGTTAAATATACTCCGAGGGACTCGTCCAAAGGATGAGCTTACATCAACAAGCATATGTTATCCTCCTCGAGCTTATATAAAAATAAAGAGGTACTCGCCAGAAATGGTGGGGGAAATTTTGGGAAAGGGATGTGTTTTCATATTTATATTAATGGCAGTAAGCGTCGCTCTTGAACATGACACCCCCTATTCATCATTTGAAGCCCGTTTTGGAAATCCATTTGTCTCTCATTCGACTTTCTATAAGGTCATATCCTGGGTCGTATTTGAGTCAGTGCTGCCAAGTCCTTGGTTGTGTCATTCATATGTTGAAGAGAAGTTCATCCAAGCCCTCTATTGAGTCAGCCATTTGTAGTTGTCCATTCTTACTATGTCGTCCTTCCCTGTGTCCTTTTCAACCTGTATTCATACTCTGTTTCACCCTCGAAATATGCTACTTATTTCGTGTCATTGATGGGGGATACATCAAGGCCCTCTTGTGATGAGTCTTGTTCCATCGACTTCAACTCATTATCTGGAAACGAGGCTTAGAAATTATTTAGTACCTTAGAACCTGCATGCCTCAATGGAAGGTTTCTTCTCTTTTGACAGGGATTCACATCATTGGTCTCTGATTGAGAGATTCTACCGAATGCTCGACTTCAATTCATGTATTCTCATTCGATCGGATTGTACTTTGGTACCTTGGGAGCCATCGAAATTAATGGTGATTTCCCTCACACTTGTTAACGGTTTCATCAATGACCGGTAATCAAGTGGATTCTACCATGTTCGACTGCAACACATGTAATCTCATGGCTAGATTCATACTTTCAGGTAATGAGATTGAAGACCCTGGGTCTCATCTTTTTTATCCAAGCTGTGATGGATTATGTATGATTTTCATCAGCACATAGATCCACTTTGTATGTCATGTGGCTATGTCATCTTAATTTAAGTCTTCTTGCATAGATCCACAGTGTATTCCTGGTGGCTATGAAACATTTTGACGACATGGATCCATGGTGTATGATTGGTGGCCATGACCTACATTTATGATTTCATTCATTTATGATCTGAGTATGGGAATAACTACCTCAGAACTGGTATTGTATTCTGTAGATGCTTGGTTGTTTGCAGGTTTCCGATTAGGTGCACTCCTAGTTTCTGACACACACACGCATTTTACAAAGTATTTTGGTTGTCACAAGTTCTAGCCTCATACTTTGGGGGGAATTCTGTTACACATGATTTTGGTCACTCTGGTGATGTTTCAACAATGATGTATTCAGGCTCCCAACAAGGACATTTTGCCTGAGAAAAATGACTATTGTCTCCTTCCAAAAACACATTTTTAAAGTGAGTTCGCAGGCTGCCTATGTGCTAGGGTGTGAGAATGCTTGATTCTCGTAGGCCACCCACACTTAGGGTGCGAATAGTTCGCATGTTGCTCCATAGATAGGGTGCAAACTTGTTTTTAAGATTGGAAAGGAGAAGAGGTCTCGACGGTTCTAGAAGGGGATCTTCTAGAAAATGAGTTGGCATTCACATGGTTGTCATTTTACTGAATTCTCAAATTTGATGGGATCACCCTCATCCATGTAACCATCTCTCCTTCTCCTATATATTGAAAGGTTTCTCATGGAAAAGGTTAAGCAATATTGAATGAAGAATTGGTGAAAGAATTGTGTGAAGAACCCTGCTTGGACATAAGCTTGAAGGCTCTATTTGGTCTATCAAGAGGAATTTGATCTTCTTCATGCAAGTACAAATAAATTGTGTGTGTTGGAATCAAGGGTCACTGAAAGAAATCTTGCAACATCAAGGCGATTAGGTTGTATCTTCTAATTTCAATTAATATGATACAGCGGCATGTACCTTTCCCATAAAGTCACTCTTACTTTATTGTGTAGTTCCTTGATCATATGCATAAGTTGACATTGAATATACTTTGCTATCTTCACTTTGGTTGGTTTGTGTTTTCTTGGACTTGACTTCACAAGAGCATTGGAGTGAAGCGGGAACAATAAAGACCTAAGGAAGCGATATAAAGGTATGCCACTTATTCCTTCCTATTAGTAGATTCAATGATTACAACTTAGGGAAAGAGTCGTGTCATGTCCTATTTTTTTCTAGATCCAGGTGGATCTAGGGAGATCTGTCAGTATCCGCACCTACCGATTTGTTCCATAATAGGGTGGCCTGCGTTGTTTCTTCATGTGCCTTCCAAAGGCGTACTTCGATCGTGTCATCAATCTGGCAGAGTTGAACTAGTTCATTTCCTTCTTCTATTGTTCCTTCTATAAGGGGCACATAGGAGACTGAGCAGATAGACTAGAGAGCTTGTTTTACTCCTTGGAGTTTGATCTTTATTCTTTTGTACATTGTCTCTTGCTTATCTTCCTTCTTTTATGTTATCTCTTCTATGGCTTCGTTCATAGCTACAATGAGAAAACTGAAGTCATCTGGAGTGAGTGTGGTCTTCATCTTAGTCACGGGTGATTTTGATTTCTTTCGAGAGGAGGGTTCTGGAGGCAAACCCTTCCTTTTATTTATGATTTCTACTTCATCTATTGGCCTTTGTTCGACTTCCTCTAAGTCTTCACCATTACCTCCTTGCTCTGGTGTAACGGATGCAGTTCTTACATATCTTCTGTATACATCCTGGATATCCTCATCCTTCTTTGTCTTCTTTGTTTTCTTTGTCTTACTGGTTCCAGGTGTATTCTGCACAGCTTCTAGGCTGTCAATTTCGAATACTTCTGCGGGGTATGCTGGAATAAGGAGGTCTACCAACCATTCCTTGGTGATTTCCTCAAGGTCTTCTTTTTTTAGATTGTAATAAGACTAAATTTGTTCCTTGTTCTCATCAACATGTGCTATCAGATATATAAAATGGTGGTCTGCACTAAACTTTATCAAAGGTCGAAACCTGTGTAAAGTATTCGGGGTCATGCGAGGCTCGGAATGGATGGCGAGCTTCAATTGGGTGTAGTAGGTATGAAATACAACATTGGATTGCCACTGATTGTTCATGTCGTTCGAGTACCACAGGGTAATGAACTTCATAGCCAGTGGTTCAAAGGGGTCAATGTTGGGGAAGGTTGCACCTTCCGGTAGCTCCCATGCAACGAAAGCTATAAGTATCAAGAATCAACTAAAATGAAATTCATGCCCCTGATCCTCGGCTTCTCTGCAATCAATCTCTAGTTGATTCACTAGGTACTTCGCCCAGTTCATCTGTAGTCCCTCTGTGCACTTTCCTGCGAGGTTGACTATAAATCCATATGCTTGCGTGGTTCGATTCTTGCGTACCAACTTCCCTCCAATCAGTTGATAGGCGAGGCACACTATGCCACTTTCAATAGAAGCTACCTTGTAGCCTCGTGCGCCTTTCTCAACATCGCCATAGGATTCTTTGATCTTCTGAGAAAGAGTGTGATCCGCAGTCTTTCCAAGATAGTAATGATGGGGATCAGGGCCCTGCATGCTAAGCCTAGTGATCTGATTGATCGACGTTGGATCAACTGTTATGCGACGGTTCAACCATAAATATCCTCCATGGTAACTTTCCAATAACAACTTCACACAATAATTCACCTCCTGGTGTCTGTCGAAGTGCGGTATCTTCATAATGTTGATCAAAGTAGACTACGCGAGGTTCATCGTCCATTGTTGAGGGACGAACTTCAAATTTGTTCCCTTGGTTATGGTTAGGTACTTGTATGGGGCAAGTGTGCTGTAAAATTTATGATCCCCCAGGTTGAAGTCACTAAAATTCAATGATGTGATCTTGTTGTGATCTTCACGGAATGCGCATACTCCTTTAGGCATGTATGCCATGATTAGAGTGTACTCAAAGTCTCTAGGCACACTATCTTTGTTGATCTTACTGCTCAGAGGTGGTATGTAAGCAGGTAGGATGGATGGAACCAACTTCACGTTGGCCATATCATCCTTATGTTTGGTTCTTCTTTCTGCGTCGGATCAGGATGTTCCTGCTCGAGTAGTCAATGGGGAGGCTTGCACTCCTCTCGTCGATGATGCCTATAAACCTGTAGACAATCCCTGCTCTGACATGACTCTTTCGGCTCTGAGGCTAGCAAGTACCTCTTGTACAGATTCTTCAGCTACACTAAATTTGTTGGACATATACGCTCAGGATCAATACATCATGTTCTCAAAGTAACGTAGATACTGTAGTAAGGTAGAGAGTAAGGGAGAAGTAATCACGATTCACAATTTAGGTAGTCTACGGACTCAAATTCACGATTAGAAAAAGTGTCTTTCATGCATGGCGCAATGGATTAAGTAAGTAACTCTGTAACAGATTGTTTGCAATGGATATGGGGCTTCCTTAACTCTAGTTCTATCCATTATGGTGTGGTCTAGTAGTCTGGTGATGAACCATCAATGCTTTTTGATCCGTTCGCGACGGCATTCGAATGGATATATCGACCTCCAACGACTATATTGCTTCACCACGATGAAGTGACTTATGTCGTTGTTCTATTATCCCAGTGAAGCTCAAATTTTGCAAATTTTCTTTCGGAGAGATTCCCTCTAGAACCCTTTGTAGCCTCTTGATATGAGATCTCTTTTTACTTATCTTTCTAGCCTTCTTACCCATGAGCTTCATCTCAGTAGTTCTTTTTTCGATCTGGTTCTTATTTTCCTTGGGCATAGTCACTTCGCGCTGCTGAGGTTATTTCCCAAGACTCAGGAGATTCTTATTTTCCTTGGGCATAGTCACTTCGCGTTGCTGAGGTTATTTCCCAAGACTCAGGAGAACTACTTCATCTATATCTGGTACAGATACTCCAATATTCTGTGATTCCCCTAACTGTTTGACATCTGATCTTCTAGTGTCAAATAGCTTTGATTTATTCTCCTGTTCTTCAATCAAYTGTGCAATCTTCTTGGTCATAAAATMTTTTGATTTTTKTTTCTTMTGTTCCAAAACTTCCGCTTCTTCCTTTCGTCTAACTTGATCTCTGTCAATCCAAGGTTTTCCAAGTAACATAGTAAATGAKCCGTTGTCCTCAATAAATTTAATAATCTCAAAATCTTCTTCAGTCGAAGTTCCATTAGCATTTGTAGATATCTGAGTGAGACTTCCACATAGGTTTACCAATTTTCTTCTGAAGAGTCTTATTCCTCYTAGTGAAGGGATCATGACAGGCTTCCCTATAGCTTCCCATGTTCTCTCTRTCATGATATTCATCCATKTTTTCTCATCTAGAACACAATCAATGTCGAAGTCCCTTATCCTTACTTTGATTCATTCTTTTTCTTTAAAGATCTCTGATAATCTGACATGTCGATATTCATTTAGGGTTTCTTTCATCTGAATTAATACTTTCTCTGATTMTTTCTRAGKTTTTTCTATCTCTGGATCTACCTTAGGGTTCAGATTCATTCCTTCAAGCCTAACAATCATTTTGGGGCAACCCAATACTTCATGATCTAGAACTTTGCAACAAAGACAACTAGGTCCTCTACCAGGGCATTCCTTAGCTAGATGTCCAAGTTTTCTGCAACTATAACATAGGGTTAATCCTCTCTTTCTCTTAAATGATCCCCAACTTATTCTGTACTTCGAACCAGGGTCATTGTAGCTAGCCTGCAAAAAATTCTTTCTAGGATCCTGCATCCATTTTTTATCCCAAACATTCTTTCAATGCATAGGTATAACATATCTATCACTATTCTTATCAAATCTATTCATATCAAACTTTCTTTCATCTATTAATGCCCTATTTTTCAAGATAGGACATAATCTATCAAAAATACCTAGATCCATACTTTAGAAACAAAAATTTCCACTTATCTTACTTCTACAGAGCACAAATCTTTCAGATTTAGAACTTTCTTACCTTTATCAAAGAACAAAGATTATAGATCTTACCTCTTTTAATTAGAAAATTCCACTTTCACCTTTCTTAGAGTACAAAGAGTTCAGATCTTGCTTATTTTCTTCAGTATCATCCTCTTTTCTTGTAGATCTAACCTCTTTTCTTCAGATTTGACCTTTCTTTCTTGGCACAAAGCTTCACAGGTCAAGTAGAAAACTGCGCACTAGGGAAACAGATCTACGCACATAGCTTTATTTGCACAAAGATTCTTCTTCTCTAGTTCCCAACATTCACAGTTTTAGGTCCCGACAACGGAACCATTTTTTGGCAAAGGGGCAGACCCAGGGTTCAACGCTCAAGAGTGCACCAACAAATCCCTAGCTATCGGCCCTTTCGACAACACTTGCGAAGAAGATGAAGTCTCACCCGAGGTAGAGGAAGGGGTGGTTGCAAGACTCAGGTGTTTGCAACCTTAGCTGGGACACATATCTATGATTCTATCCTTACAGGGAACTTAACATAGATCATTCATCAGTATTTAACCCTTATTATACTTCACAGATGACACAGATCTTCGTGGTGAATACTCATATGTACATTGTTTCAGCACTTAACCATAGCAAATCATATCATATCTAGTAGATCAACACTAGGCATTCTCATACATGTTAGATCCCACTATTGACATACATCTAGGAAGCACAAAGAATTAATAGATCTATCTAAATATATCAAGGCACTCAACAGAAGAAGAAATAAGCACATCAAGTCGAAACACAAATCATCACACAGATTTATGTGGTTCACCCCCACCCTGGGGCTACGTCCACGAGATCTTCTTCTTTATTATCGTCCTCAAGTTGTTACAAGCACAAAGCCTCCGAAACCCTTCTTCGCATAGGACAAAATATCTGCGCAGCTCGCTAGATCCTTCTTCCTTTTGTTACATTATCAATCACACAGTAACTTGCACTTAGCCTTGCAAGCCTTACACAGTTCACACAAAGCGCTTATTCAACATCACATAGATGCACCACCAATTGCACTAATCAATCACATCTACCCTTTATTACATTGCCTATATTTCTATTTATATATTACAAGAGTGGGCCTAAGCATGGGTAAACCCACGAGCCAACATCCGTTTTCCATTACATTAACCCAAAACCCTAAAAGAGGCCCAAAAGTGGACTGAGATCCCGTGATCTCTACTTCGCCTAGCGCTCCATATTTGACAGGGTGTCGAAGTCCAAAAAACAGTCAATTATGACCAAGTGTTCCTCAAAACTTGGTCAAGGGCCAACACAACGTATTAAATGAGACATGAAGCAGACTATGTACACAACTATATACACTCATGTACCAAAGAAGATGAAGAAGAATCTATCTCTTGAGATTCAGAGTATCTCTTATGAATATTGATTGAAAGGAGCATAAGTTTCCAAAGAGGATCGAACATTAGAATGGGAAGCATAACTCATTTGAAGCTTGAATTTGTCTTTCACATCTAGACTTGGTATTCAACACCAAATATGCCCTATAAGAGTTGATGAAGTCCTTGTAGACTCAGGATAAATTGAGAGAAATATTGATCTCATAAAGGATCAAATGAAGAGACAATTTCCAGGACTGGAAGACAGATGACGTGAGAAGACTAGATCGTAACTTCAGAGACTCCTAGGAGATATGAAATATCCAGGATGATTCACTTGTTTTAGTGACAAAGAAGGAAGCCAGTCAGAAGTTTAGGATATGGATTCTTTCATGAAAAGAGAAGTCAATATTGACTTCCAATATTGATCTATACAGATCAAATGTGTTGCAGATGTACAAATCCCGATGCATGTTCAAAGGATTGTCTCGGCAAAAGGGAGAAGACTACGATGAGACACTTATTGAAGAAATAGTTCCAGTACTTATGAAGACAACCAAAACAACCATGATTCATATATAGTATGAGATGCAGGGGGAGAAATCCCCATATTTAAAAATTGAGTGGCAATTGGTGCAATATATTAGTTGGGTCATGGAGAAATGAATAAAATGACTATGATAGATTTACCCCCATGAAATAAGAAGAGATATCCTCAATATCAGTTATTGATCCACTCTCAGTTTCAGATGAAACTGTTGCCGTGATAACATAAGAGGAGTTACTCTCAGATTTTAGTAGCCATAGTGAGAATGAAGCAGTCCTTCTCAGCCTCAGAGTAGCTGCAAGTGCAGAGTCCTAGATTCTAGAAGGAACAATTGAAGAAAGAGTAGAGGACATACTCCCAGACAGTGAGACAGATAGTGACTTTCAGAAAGCACATAGAGCTAGCACATGATTGTGTAGATTGAGTTGCAGCTGAGAAAGTGTACTAGATTGGTACAATGTAATGAGAAAAAATGATTTGAAGATTGAAGATAGAAATACTCATGTCTTTTAGTTGAAGAAGGATCTGTACGTGTTGAAGCAAGCTCCTAGAGCTTGATATGGAAAGATAAACAATTTTCTGATGATCTTGGGCTTTACCAAGAGTAAAGAAGATTCTAACCTCTACTTCGAGGTTATGAACGATGAGTCAGTGATGTTGTTGTTGTATGTGGATGACTTATTCTTAACAGGAGAAGAAAATCTCATCACCTAATGTAAAAAGAAGCCCGCTTCAGAATTTGAGATGAAATACCTTGGCCTAATGCATTATTTCTTAGGTCTTGAGGTATGGTAGAGTCCAGAGAGAATCTTCCTTAACCAAGGGAAGTATGCAGTCGAAATCCTGAAGAGATTCGACATGTTGGAGTGCAAGTCCATGAATACACCCATGGAAGCGAAGATGAAGCTACTGGTCAAAACTATGTCAGAATTGATTGATGCCACACTATATAGACAAATCATGGGATCAATGATGTACCTGACAAACACCAGACCAAATATCTATTTTTCTATGAACACCTTGAGTCAGTTTCTGGTAGAACCTAGACATGTTCACCTAGTTGCTGCAAAACATGTGATGAGGTACCTTAAGGGTACATTAGATTGTGGTCTCATCTATGATGGAGACCATGATTCCACACTGAGTGGATGCACTGATTCAGTTTGGGTTGGAAGTGTCTCTGACAGGAAGAGAAATTCAAGATGTTGTTTCAGTTTGGGATCATCCATGATCTCATGGAAGAGTAGGAAGCAATGCAACATTTCTCTCAGTACAACAGAAGCATAATACATTGTTGCGTGTTTTGCCAGCTGCGAAGCTACATGGCTTCGTAAGTTTTTTACTGGTCTATTCGACATAGATATGGAAGCAACCACGATCCTATGTGATAACCAGAGCTGCATAAAGATGATAGAGAATCCTGTATTTCATGACAAGTTGAAGAAAATAGAGATCCGATATCATTACATCCGTGACATGGTGCATAGAGGATCCATAAAGCTCCAATATATTAGCACAGATGAACAGGTTGCTAATGTGTTGAACAAGCCTCTATCTCGTGTAAAGTTTGAACACTTTTGAGATAATCTTGGTATCATCCGAAAGGACCTCCCTCGAAAGGGGGAGTATTGTTGTGTTGATATATGCCAGCCTGGTACTGTGCTTCCAACTTAATTGTTGTGATGAAAATCCAGTCTAATACTGTGCTTCCAGCTTAATTGTTATGTTGAGATACACCATCCTAGTACTGTGCTTCCAGCTTAATTTTTGTGACGTAAATTCAGTCTAGTACTATGCTTCCAGCTTAATTGTTGTGTTGAGATATGCCAACCTAGTACTATGCTTTCAACTTAATTGTTGTGACGTAAAGCCTATCTAGTACTGTGCTTCCAGCTTAATTGTTGTGTTGAGATACGCCAACCTAGTATTGTGCTTCCAGCTTAGTTGTTGTGACGTAAAGCCAATCTAGTATTATGCTTCCAGCTTAATTGTTGTGTTGAGATATGTCAGCCTAGTATTGTGCTTCCAGCTTAATTGTTGTGATGTAAATCCAGTCTAGTATTGTGATTCCATTTTAATTGTTGTGTTTTGATTCCATCTTAATTGCTGTGTAGTGTTCCAGCCTTGTGTTGTGATGATGAGCTAGCCTCGTGCTGTGATGATGAGACAACCTCATGCTATGATGATGTGCCAACCTCGTGCTGCGATGATGTGTTTATAGCTTTAGTGGTGTGATGCCAACCTCGTGTTGATGACATGCCAGCCTCGTGTTGTGATGATGTGCCAGCCTCATGCTGTGATGATGTGCCAGCCTTGTGTTTTGATGATGTGTTTCCAGCCTCGTGTTGTGTTTCCAACCTTTTTGTTGTGATATTGTTGCTTTTGATGTTGTATCAGCCTTGTGTTGTGTTTCTAGACTTTGTGTTGTGATATTGTTTCTTTTGATGTTGTGTCATCCTTGTTCTTTTATTGATGATGATGATGTATTAGTGTTATACTAATCCATGTTGATGCAATTGATGATGATGATGCCACTTCATCTTCTTGCTGAAGATGATGATGATGATGCCACTTCAGCCTCTTGCTGAAGATGATGATGATGATGCCACTTCAGCCTCTTTCTGAAGAAGATGATGATGATGCCACTTCAGCCTCTTGCTGAAGATGATGATGATGACGCCACTTCAGCTCCTGATTCCTCTCTGAAGATGATGATGATGATATTATTTCATCTTTAATGAAGAAGATGATGATGATGACGTTACCTTAGCCTCATGGTGATGAGGATGATGATGCTACTCTAGCTCCATGTTGTGTTGATGATGTTTCAGCCTCTGTATTGTGTTGATGACGAGAAAAACTTCTAATGATTTATAGATACACCAGTCAGTGTTCCAAGATGATATTGATGATGTTGTCCTCTCACCCACCTTATGATGTTGATGATGTTGTCCTCTCTCTCGCCTGATTCTGTTGTAGAATACCCTTCTTGTTAAGGGGGAGTGTTGAAATAATGTAGCTGCAAAGTGTATTCTAATTATTATTGTTGTATTATTCATTAGATAAATCCCCTATTGTGGATTGATCATGTCGGCTATTGTAAAAGACCAAATCCCCTTTTGTGGATTGGTCAAAACATAATTGTAATAGGAAGAATAAGAAGTCGTCCCCATAATATATTAAAGAGGCTCCAAAATATATTAAAGGTGGTTATAACCACCAAGAAGAAGAATTCATCCCTGCTAGTGAAGAGACACCTTCATCCACATGTGCCAGAGTTGTATAAATAAGGAGGCTTGCGCCTCACTTAGAAACACACTCACTTGTTCATTGAGAAGAAAGTTTCGAAGCTATAGTTGGAGAAGAGAGAGAAAGAGAGAGAGGCACATTCTTGGGAGAGGAATTTTTGTATTTGTTTGAGTTATCTCTTGGCATTGTATTGGCCATCTATAATAAGGAAGTTTTGTTGGGTTTTCTCCCCCATGAGGGTTTCCCAGGATATATGATGTGTCTCTTGTGATTGTGTATTTCTTAGTGATCCTATCTTATGCTATTGTCATCTAGTGAAATGCAAAGAACTCTAATAATAGCTTAAACCTTAACATTGTGAACTTTGAATACTCTTTGTTTGATCTCCCTTCTTCTTCTCCACTGTAGAAATCTTCTTCTTGTGCCAATGGCCCGTGACTCTGCTTAAACATGTTTGCAAGAGGGACCTTTCTGAATGATCTGTCACTACGTGTGTGTCCAGCCTCTGCATCACTGTCGCTATCAGAATTCTTGAACATCAGCTTTAAAATCCAATTGATTACTGTATCTTCAAGATATTCTTCTCATGCAATAACATCTTAATCTTCATGATTAAAAAGTGTAGAAACTTCCCTCTAGGTCCCTTGAAGAAATACCTCTCTGCTTGACTATATGATTCCACTCTGTCGATAGAAAACTCAGTAATGTACCCATTTTGTTGGAAATGTAGTCTTATGTCTGTCCTCCTTAGCAATTTTGATCTCTTCATAGCCTAAAAATCCATCTGTGAATGAATAAATTTTTTGTCCTCCTACATTGTCTAGAACTTCATCAGTAAAAGGTGTAGGAAATGGGTCATGTAGGCATGCATCATTCAGTTTCCTTAGATCTACACAGATTCTGATTTCTCCTGACTTCTTATCCTGGACCACCATAGGGCTGATCCATTCAAATTCTTCAACTGTTTCTATGATTCCTACTTCCAACATTCTATCTAATTCAATCTTAACTTTCTGCTTATACTTGGGATTCAGTCTGTAAGGCCTCTGCTTGATAGGTCTTGCAACTGTTCTTAAAGGGATCTTCATTTTTCCCATGGGCCCTTTAATTCCCTTCATGTCTGTGAACTTGGTTGGAAACAAGTCCTGATACTCATGCAATATATTTGTAATCCTACTAATAGTAGCATCATCCCAATAGTCTCCAACATTTGCTAAGTTAGGTTCTTGTTTTGTTCCAATGTTAACTTTATTAATTTTAATAGGCTTCCCTACAAAAGGAAATTCAATCCCTGGCCCTTCTATATCTCTTTGTCCTTCAATTTCTGAAATGTTCAAATTCCTAGGATCATCATCTTCATCGACATTAATATTATAACAACCCTGTAACCGCTGAAGAGGCGCAGTCCATTCATATTCCTCTTTTTCAAAAGGGAGGTTAGATACTTTCTAAAAGACCTTTTGACTTATAATTTGTAAATCTTGATCTACTGTGGGGTACCGAATTTCAAATATGAAGGTATCTATAAAGTTTTGGGTCATACCATACCAATTTGTAGTGGCTAAGCACAATTCTGCTTGAAGATACTAGTTGATAGGCGTAGTATCTAAGGTGTTAATGAACTTATGTACCCACTGTTCTTTAGGAATGTTGCTCTAGGCCTCCTCACAACTTCGCATATGGTCCTTAAGAAAATTATGACATGTTTATCGAACTTTGCATCCTTCATCTTGGTCTGAAAAGTGCACTGTCAATAAGGTGTGACATTGTACCCACTCCGCGATGTTCTTCTTGTGTGTTCCCCAACATCTAGTTGGTGTTGCTCTCAAGGCTTCATCTAGTGAAAACAATATCTGTTGTGTTGGTACAATTCTCTCAAATTCAACTATAAATGTCTCTAAATGATTCAATCCATAAAATTTAGGAAGATTACTTACTTCTGTGCCAATCCAACAAACTGCCTTGGTCAATCTGGCACACCTCCATGAAGAGACTTCATACATTTTGTTCTGCCAATTTTCCAATGCATCTTCTGAATCTGATGAGCATGCACTTTCACTTTGCCAAATTAGATTTCCATCTGTTGTAGGATTAATATAATCATATTGTCCTACTGTCAGATTGTAGATGTTTTCTAGCTCATATGCACGATCTTCTTCTCTTCTAGGTTCTATGTATCTGCGACCTTCATCAGGGTCAAGGGGTGTAATGACCCTAAGGCCATAACCTTTGAATGTAATTCTTCTCTTTTTTAGGTCAACAATAGTCAAGTTGTTTAAATCCCAATCAATACCCAACAACGCAGGATAAGGATATATATCATCAACAATCTCAATCACTTCGAAGTCTACAAATCTCCTTACCCCGTCAATGTCCACAGGGACATGCTCTAGTCTTCCAAAGAGGCTCACCGCCTGTTGATTATACATCCTAAGCCTAATAGGAGAGTAAATAAACTTAGGTTTTCCCATCAATGCCCGAGTCTGCTTCATCATAACATTTAATTCTGATCCCAAGTCGAGGACCACATAGTTTATGTCATAGTCTCCAATCTAAGCACTAAGGTGTAGTTCCTTGCTTTTCCTATTTTTTCTAGATACTTGATTCACGACTCTACTCAGCTAAGGATCTATTCTCCCAATTTCATACTATATTATTAAGTGTTGCAGTTCTTACACAACTCTTACATCTTTAATCAAATTGATACAAGTATACAAGAAGTCCATAAGCTTTCTTACCTATTTTCCTTTCCTAAGTGGGACAGACTGATCGAATGCTGGAGGCATTTCACATTCCTTTACTTCTGGTTGTGCCCTAGATGAACAAGCCTATTCTCCTACAAATTATTTCCTTGCTTCTTCAAAAGTATGCTTTTCTTTCCTTGGATCAAACAATTGTGCCTTCTTTGCATCTCTTCTGATCCCTGATCCATATGTAGTCTTTCCTAGAGTTACCATATATTCTCCTATGACAATGCCTCCTCTATTAATAATGACTCTGGGATCTTGTTACACAAAATTTCTCACTTCAATAGTGTCACAAGTGTCATCATTACGAGTGTTGTAAGTGTCGCATCTTGTCCGCAAGTGTCACATATTGACTACAAGTGTTGCAAGTGTCAAAAAACATCATACTTCCATCTTGCATATGTCATGCCTCTAACGACATCATAAAGACACTTAAGACACCTCAAAGGTTAGTTTGGAAGAAGAGAAATCACTTGAAAGGAAGTACAAGCCTTTTGCCATTCGAAAAACCACTAAAAACTGGATTTTGGAGAGAAGCTCTCCCCTACCCACTGTTAGGGAGTGCTGGCGCTCTCTGAGCCTCTTTGAGGGAGTTTTTGAGAACCCTGTGCACCCTTTTAGGGGAGCACTACCCTTTTTTTAGCAAATTCTGGGTTTGTTGAGGAAAATAAGGGAAGAATCCCTCAATTCCTGAAGGTAGTGGGATTTGAATAGATGGTCAAGGCATGATCTTAGGGGAGATACTCAAATAAAGGAGAAGAATCCTCAACTCATCCCAAATATCTCTTAAGTGGTTGGACCTCTCCAAGGTTATATAAGGAGACCTTCTCATGGTGAAAGGTATAGTGGAGACTAGAGATTGATACCAAACTTATGATCCTATAAGTGGTATTGATAGAATACAATGGAGATGGAGAATTACATCAAACTTATGATCTCATGAGTGAGATGTCATCAAAGAAATCATTGGAGATTATTTGACCAAAGGGGTTGGACAAGGAGAATTGGAAGAAGTTGTTGCACCTTCATTCAAAGGATTGTGAGTACTTTTACTCGTTCTCATTAATAATCAATGCTTGGCATGTTTCTTTCAAACTTATGCTTGTTCCATATGAGTTTGTTTACAGTATATGGATCTATGATTGAGATAATATCAGTAGAGTAGGAAGTATTTTGTACCTTTGTTTGTCCTACAGGATCTATCAGGGAGCTCAAGATCGAAGCTCAGCCAAGACTTTGCAAGGACAAACATCGCTAATAAGGTACATATATTTCTCCTTCTCTTTCATTAATTAGCTTGATTAGATCTAAAAGGAAGTTAGTGTCCATGTTAAGAACTTTTCTATCTTGGACTTAGGAGTCTAGAGGTCAAGAGGGAATCCACTTGTCTGTAGGGGAATTCACCTACAACAGAAATTGGCGACTCCACTGGGGAGGAGCTCTAATTTTTGTTTCCATTCCCAGATCTTGTTTTGGCCCTTTGCCCACTGATTTGATATTCTCCATATTGTATTTTTTATTCTTAGATTGGTTTGATTGCCTCTTTATGTCATCATGATCACCCTGATTGACTGAATTTCCTTGATTTTCTAAGTTTCTGGGCATTTTTCTGAGCTTTTGTAGCAGAGCGAATCCCTGCCCTTGTTAGTAGAGCATCAAAACTCCTTGGTGGTCTTACAAAGAGTGTTGGAGCACTCTAGTACCCCTTACACCAAAGCGCTATCCCATTTTCAGTGAAAAACCCTCTAGTTTTTCAATTTCTGGGTTCAGATTTTGCCTTTTGCATTTGCTCAGGGTCTCATACTCTCAGTCCATCTTGGTATTGGCCTTCAATACCCTATTTTCTAAGGATTCATATTCTTTTGTTTGGATTTTTTGACATTTTTCCTTACTTTTCAGTTTGTCCTTCACGATTTGGAGTCGATTTGTCATTGTCTTATTGTTTATCTGAGTAAGTGAAAACTTTGTAAGGAGTTTCAAAGGTATTTTGTACTTTTCTTTCTGATCTTTGAGTCATCTTGTCCAAGATGTTTCTCCTTCCTTTTGAGTTTTTGGCTTTATGTTTCTTGTTTGATCACAAAAAGGGTTTCTTTTGGTTTATGTGAAGTTTGCTTCCAGATTGCTTAAATTTCACAACTCTTGAAGTCCGATTAGCATAATAAGCTTTACATATACTGGTTATCAGTCACATACAAACATTTTAGCATTACATTGGATTCCTTATTGAGCACTATTGAATGAGGTCATTTCATCTTGGTGTTTGACAGTGAAAGGAAAATCCTTCTCCTTCCCTTAATTAGACATTTATTGAAAGAAAATATTGCTTATCATTTCTTATGCATGTTTTGGGAACTGAATCATAATATCATCAGTCTTCACTCTCATACACCTCTGAGTAAAAAACAACCACTAAAATCAATGCTTAACTAAAATTTATCAGACTTTTTACATCTTTGTTAGCAAACCTACATTAGTTTAAGGTGTAGGGATTTGGAATAGTTTGAAAGGATAACTTTCCAAATCTATCAAACAAACTTAGAATCTTGTGATAGGGAGAGAAAATCCAATTGTCGTATAGGATTTTTGGGATCCCCCTCTCACACAAGGGTTACACATGAGGTCGCATTCGGGAGAGTTACAAATATTATCCCTCCGTGGTTCAATTGTTTGTAGTGGTCGGATCGTATATTGGGGGTCACTTGAGGGTATACCCATGATTATGAGTGGGAGCCTCTCCAGTTGATTTCAGACTTGTTATCCTGCCCATACGTTTGGATCGGACTATCGACTGTACTCGCCCAGGGGCTGACTGTGAATTGGTGACCTTAGTAGCCATAATATTTAGGGTCTCACACAAGGTGACGGTGAAGGGAAGTCTCACTATACCTGGAACATATGTTGGTCAAACTCACTCGGTCTCCTTGGAGGGTAAATCCACAATTACTGCATGGAAGCTTGCACCAAGCAATAATTCCGTTAAGAAGGTCGCCAACGTAACTGATCCACCCACTCTATCCCTGCCTCTTCATATTTTGATCTCACGACGTTGGATTTCATCACCAACTAGTGGTTTCATTGTGGGAAGATTTTGTTTGATTGTTTGCTTCTCAGATTCATAGCGTGTGTTGGTTGTGTTACTTAGTGGACCTTAGGTCGATTCAGTGTTAATGGCATCAAATCCTGAGAGTACCAATGGAGGAATCCCTTCTCCTGGGGAACCTTATGCCTTTCCTTCATTTGGAAACTTTGGTCCTCTGTACATTGCCACATTGAGTCTTCCGGGAGTCACCGTCGGATTACCGGTTTGGTTGTTCCCCACTCCGATGATCTCGAGTCCTCCCAATGTTTCAATTGCACCTAATACTTTAGATTTCAGTACACCACCCACACATCAACCTCACATCAACCTTTTTCCTTCTTCACCCATTAAGTCCCCTTCCATTTCTCCTTCTTCACCTAGTGAAATATCTAAAGCAAGTAGCCAGGTTGATCAGAAGAAGAAGAAATGGAAAGAGAAGAAGAAGAAGAGCCCGAAAAGGACCAAGGCTCCAACAACATCAGATGTTGCATCCAAGAAGCTAGCTACTGTTAATAGTACTAGGAGTGTTTATGAGGCCAACAAGATTAAAATGAAGAATCTGAAACCCAAATTCCCTTGCAGTCTTTGTAAGGGTGACCACTTTCTGAGGGATTTCTCTGGTATTCCCAAGGACTTAGAAATGTTATCCTCTGCGTCATCAACCTTTGCTAAACATGTTGGCGATACCCTGTCAACTAGTGACATTTAGGTTGGTAAGAAGAAGACAACTATCAAATTCCCTTGCATGTTATGCAAAGGTGATCATTATTCTCACCTTTGTCCTTGTATGGATGAGGCTTCTTCTCTTTTGGAAAAACTTAAAATTCCAAAAGGTTATCGTAAGATTTCTCCAAACCCATCATTAGTTGATGGACTGATCAATCCGATTCCATCTCTGGTCAATCCGGTTGATCAGGTGGTCAATCTAGTTTCATCCTCAGTTGAACCACTCACCAAAGTAGCTGATTCGGTTTCGTCATTGATCAACCCTACTCTTCATCAAGAGAGTGTAACCCAAGTAGTCAATCCGTTTTCATCCTTGGTTGACCCCACTTTTCCATTAGAGAGTGACACCAAAGCAGTTGATCCGTTTCCACCCGTCGACCGCATTCTCCCCTTGGAGAATGAAACCCAAGTGGTTGATCCAATTTTGTCATCGATCGATCCCACTCCTCTTTTGATGAGTGCCAAAGTGGTTGATCCAGTCCCTTCCTCGGTCAGTCCCACCCTTCATCCGAAGAGTGCCAAAGTGGTTGATCCGGTTACATCATCGGTCAATCCCACTCTTCCTCTGAAGAGTGCCAGTGTGGTCGATCCGATCCCATCATCGATCGATCCTACTCTCCCTCTAGATAGTGAACCCGATATTGCCCACGTTTTTCTCGTTGATACAGAATATAGCATGCTGGGGGGCATTCCTCATTCTCCCGCAAAACCCCCTCCAAACAATGAGGCCATCCTTTTTGATTGGGGTGCGCTAACTGGACCTCGTCTTCCCTCTCACATTCCTTTCCATATTATAGTATAGGTTTGTGGTAGGGACGTTCCTCAAACGCTGATAGATGAAGGTGCGTCTATTAGTATTTTTTCCTCTGTTGCTTGGAACGCTTTGGGTTGTCCTCAGCTTGCGCTGGTTACATAGAATCTGTTAGCTTTTAACAAAAGAACTAGTTAACCTTTAGGGACCCTTCCTTAGTTTCCTGTAACTTTGGGAGGGAAAACTATCTTTATTGATGTCATGGTAGTCTGAGACCCCTTGGATTTCTCTTTACTCCTTGGGCAGGATTATGTCTATTCCATGAGAGTTGTTGTGTCCACTCTTTTTCACGTGATATCTTTCCCTTGTGATGGAGGAATTGTGACTATTAATCAACTTTCCTTCATCGGTCCTGACTGGATTACCTCCCTGAATGGTTCTTATATGACGATAGTATCGCCCCCGCCGCATGTAAATTATGTGGCGTTGCCTCCCATGACTTCAACTTCTGATGGTTTGGATCTTGTAGTTGACATGGTGATCTCTTCGGTAGGGCTATTGGAGCCTGATCTCCTTACCCCTGTCGTGACTCTCAACATGTATTCCTTCTAGAGTGATTTTCTTCCATACAGTGAAGATATATTGGAATCCATGACCGAGTTTTGTCCCTTGACATGGTTTCCTTCCAGTGCGTTATTCTCTTGGAAGCCATGATCAAGGAGATTCCACGAGCATAGTTTTTCTCTCTGTGGAAAGCTCGTTAAAAAATGAAACAGAGGTCACGAGAACTATTTCTCTTCTCTGTGGCAAGCTCGTTAAAAAATAAAATAGAATCTTTGAGCATGGTTTTCCTCTCTGTAGAAAGCTCGTTAAAAAATGAAACAACAATATGGGGATTGAACCCGGAGCCCTGAGCATAGTTTTCCTCTTTGTAGCAAGCTCATTAAAAAATGAAACAACAATCTGGGGATTGAACTCGGAGCCCTGAGCCCTGAGCATAGTTCTTTTTCCAGTGTCAAGCTCGTTAAAAAATGAAACAGTCACCTCTCTTGAACCTTCATTTCATCCACTCTTATCCTTTTTCTCCATCTAGTAGAGAAATTGGTGAAAACCTCAAAGTCAGTGAATGAATTGAAGGTTGGAGGGCATGTCTCCAGCCTTTAATGATCATTCTGGAGTTAAGCCACTAGCTCTCAAGCTGGGGGCATACCGAGCTTAGTTTTTGTTCTTTATCGTGCTCATAAATACATGAGAATACAATCGGGTAAAATTTTATCTCTTTTTTGGACCCGCATGGATATACAAAAAAGGAACCCCTTGGAGTCTTCTTTGAGCTCTTTTCAGATTCTCTAAACATGAAAATATTGTCGAGTGATCTTGCTTCCTTTCCCACTCATTAAAAGATTTGAAAGGGCGTCTTTCGAGTGATAATTTATCTCTTTTTTCAGCCTCGCGAAACTAACATTACAAAAAAGGACAACATTAGAGTCGTCTTTAAGTTGTTTTCAGACTCTCTAAATATGAAAAACCACCAAGTTTACCTTCTCTGGAGTTGTTAAACATTCATACATTGAAGGGCTCGTATGGGACCGAACCCTTACTTCTTCCAGTTCGTTAAACAAAGGAAGAGGGACTTACTGAAGGTGATTCATATCGAGCATGTGTTAGCCTCCTCGAGCTCATGAAATTAAAAATAGGTACTTGTCTATCTGGATGGGGGAAAAATTGAAGGAAGCAAGCCAAGCAGGTTTTTGAGAACACTACCATGTCCCCTACAGTTTCCCTTGAACACGACACTTTGTCTTTGCACGCATTTTAATTCTTTGAACCTCTACACTGAGCCAATCCTCTGAGTTTCTTTTACTCCTTTGGGTCACTCAACGAAAGTCACCGTATCCACTGCATTATCGTGTTTTGGTCCATGTCAAGTTTCTATTGTTGTGCCTTAGTGTTCAAGGGAAGTATCTACCTCGAGAATCAGCCATCACAAATATCTTGTTTCAATACCCGTGTCAGTCCATGTTCTTTTGATCAACCGATTACATCTCTGTGACCGTTTCATGTCATTGATGGGGGATATATCAAGGCCCTCCTTCGATGAGTATCTTCCTATCAACTTCAACACATTATCCAGGAGCTAGACTTAGAAACCAATTGGTACCTTGGGACCTGGATGCCTCAATGGTCAGCCTCCTCGTGTTCGATAGTGGGTTGACATCATTGAACTCTAATCAGATGATTCCACATATGTTCACTTCAGCTCATCTATTATATTTCATTGTAATGCACTAGAGTACCTTGGGAATCATTGACATCAATGGTGATCTCCCTCGCGCTTGTTAAGGGTTTACATCATTGACCGGTAATCAAGTGGTTTCTGCCATGTTCGACATCAAGACATCTATTCACATGGTTAGATTTGTACTACATTGGGATTGGTAAGAAGACCCTGGGTTGATTTTTCATTCTTATGTATAGTTTTCCCAGGTTGCAAAGGATTTCTTTTGAACTATGACACATATACTATTACATAGATCCACTTTGTATTAATCGTGGCTATGTCTTGTCGTCTCGTAGATCCACTGTGTATTATTCATGGCTACAAGAAGTTCAAGTCATAGGAGTATAGATCCACATTGTATCTGCAGTGGCTATACCATTTTGTCAATATAATTATGGATCTGCAGTGTATTTTATGGTGGCCATACCTAAAAAGTCTTTATCAATCAAGCATAGGTATGCCTGCCTTGGGTTTGAAACATGTCATAATATTTGTTTGATGGTTGTGTGAATATTTTTCCAGTTTCTCTATGTCCATACCCTTGCTCGAAAAAGTCTACAAAGTACTTCAGTCATCATCATCTTCTAACTTCATACTTTGGGGGGCAATCTGTTACACCTCAAAATTACTCACTTCAATAATGTTGCAAGTGTCGTCATTATGAGTGTTGTAAGTGTCGCATCTTGTCCGCAAGTGTCACATCTTGACTACAAGTGTTGCAAGTGTCAAAAAACATCATACTTCCATCTTGCATATGTCCTGCCTCTAACGACATCATAAAGACACTTAAGACACCTCAAAGGTTAGTTTGGAAGAAGAGAAATCACTTGACAGGAAGTACAAGCCTTTTTCCATTGGAAAAACCACTCAAAACTGAATTTTGGAGAGGAGCGCTCCCCTACCCACTGTCAGGGAGTGATGGCACTCCCTAAGCCTCTTTGGGGGAGTGTTTTAGCACCCTGTGCACCCTTTTGGGGGAGCGCTACCCTTTTTTTAGCAAATTCTGGGTTTGTTGAGGCAAATAAGGGAAGAATCCCTCAATTCCTGAAGGTAGTTGGATTTGAATAGATGGTCAAGGTATGATATTAGGGGAGATCCTCAACTGAAGGAGAATAATCCTCAACTCATCCCAAAGGTCTCTCAAGTGGTTGGAACTCTCCAAGGTTATATAAGGAGACCTTCTCATGGTGAAAGGTACAGTGGAGACTAGAGATTGATACCAAACTTATGATCCTATAAGTGGTATTGACATAATACAATGGAGATGGAGAATTACATAAAACTTATGATCTCATGAGTGAGATGTCATCAAAGAAATCGATGGAGATTATTTGAGCAAAGGGGTTGGAAAAGGAGAACTGGAAGAAGTTGTTGCACCTTCATTCAAAGGATTGTAAGTACTTTTACTCGTTCTCATTAATAATCAATGCTTGGCCTATTTCTTTCAAACTTATGCTTGTTCCATATGAGTTTTTCTGTAGTAGATGGATCTATGATTGAGCTAATATCAGTAGAGTAGGAAGTATTTTGTACCTTTGTTTGTCCTATAGGATCTATCAGGGAGCTCAGGATCGAAGCTCAGCCAGGACTTTGCAAGGACAAATGTCGCTAATAAGGTACATATCTTTCTCCTTATCTTTCATTCATTAGATTGATTAGATCTAAAAGGAAGTCAGTGTCCATGTAAATCACTTTTCTATCTTGGCCTTAGGAGTCTAGAGGTCAAGAGGGAATCCACTTGTCTGCAGGGGGATTCACCTACAACATATCCTCACCACAAGGTTCCGCTGATATTAGTTTGACTTGTTGGTTTCCACCTCATCTTTCTTGAAGTTTAGCTAACAATACTGGACAATATTCAATGACATGGTCAAATGAATTACAGTAGTTGCAAGTAGTACAAGGGTTTTGACAATCCCTTGACAAATGTCCTGGTTGGGCGTAGTTATAGCAAATAATCTGACCTCGACCTCGACCCATGTAAATGTGTTGAACCTGCACAAATAGATCTAGATAAACAATAATACACACATTTGTAGTGAGAATTGGAGAAAGAAGAAGAAGGAGAGAAAGAATAGAATAATTGTCATTAACCGTTATGAATAATGAATAATTTACACATGATATACTATGCATAAGTCAATGAGTTCGACTTGAGGTGAACCAATGCACCATAGTGGTGGTATAGAGTGATATGGATACACACCAATAGTTTTGGGAGTGAACTGCCACCTATTCTAGTCTCTCAGGCAGTTACGGGAGTGAACTGCCACCTAGTTGAGTTAACTAGTCAACTAGTCTTCAGTTAACTGACTAAACATAGAGTAGTGAGGAGTTAAATTAGGGACTCAAGGCTAATGTGACACTCTAGTGATGATACCAAGGCAAGGTCTAATTAGCATGGTGATTATCCCAATGTTTCATGGTGACGATCCCAATGCAACATCTAAACTCAACTCAACTAGTCAAACTGAAGTGCCAACTGAAAGAGAATATTCTCCAGGTGGAATATTTTCCCCTAAAATATAGGAGACTGGATAATGACTAATTATGAATAATAAACAAGGAATAAACTTAGGAAAAAGAAATCCTATTTGTGTGTGAAGTAACTCCAACACCCCCCCTAAACATCACTATGGTGAAAATAAAGATTGGGTCCCGGCAACGTGGCCATGTTAGGCACCCAAGTACAAAATATACACTGAAAATAAAGTGAGGAAA
>ML821460.1:72050-82886 GCA_009831015.1 Picea engelmannii
CTTTTGGATGCTGCACTAGCCCTAGAAAGGGCTAATGTCTCCCTTACAGGGGCTTGACGTCTCACCTTTTTCTTGATTAGGGTTTTACTTAGAATTTAATGTAAGAACAATATTATTTTGGTATTATGGCCTTGTCGGACTTTTATGACCTAGAAAGTAAAATAGGTCATTGATACACTATATATTAAGGGTTTTGACACTCATTTTATCATCATCTTTCACTCACCACTTGGTGGGGTCTGAAATTTGCGCCCTAATTTAGGGTTTTGGCTGATTTAGTGAGGCACACTTGTTGAAGGAAGATTCTCTTGGCATTTTTTGGCATTTCTCTTGATGGAAGGTGTTACAACTAGGGTTTGTTATGATGTTTCTTAGTGAAATGTAAGTGAAATTCTGCAAAAATTCTTAATTGAATGGTTGTATTGTTATTACTTTCATTTATTATTATAAATTTGTTGCATAAACCCTAGGTGACTAGCACACATAATTGGTCCTTGTATCATGTCCCCATCAAGATTTCTAGCCATTTTGTTTGCTGAAGTGAGATAGAGCCTAGCCATAGCAACACTCTTCTCTTTCATGCTGAAGAGGATTGAGCCTAGGCTTAGCTACACTCATTTTTCCCCTCTTCATATGCTAGTCATACTTCCTAGAGATTAAGAAGGAGGAGACGTCCCAGGCCTAGGTTATCTACACTTAGGGTCATTTTCTTCTAGGGTTTGATGATAGAGCCTTGCTGTAGCAACACTCTCCCTCATTTCACTCTCTTGTCTTGAGTTTATATTTCATGCTAGCCTGTTTTTCCATCTAAGGAAGGATGAGAGAGCATGAGGCCTTGCCATAGAAACACCAGAGTGAGCCTCTCTCCCCTAGGGTTTTGTCTCTGAGGCCTTTCCATAACAACACTTCAGATCTCTTCCCTCCAGTCCTTAGCCTTCCTCCTTCAATTCCCGCGTCCTTCATTATTGACTCCATTTAACCCTAAAGGCACTGATCTAAGCAGGGATGATTTTAAGCATGGAATTTTTTTTTAAATGTAGATACCTTGGTGAATCTTAATAATCCTTCATATGCCAACTATAAACATTTGGCAATATTTTTGTAAAAATATTCAAATTTATAAGGATTTAATATAGTTTTTATAAATTTTTGGCGATTTTCAAGGTAAAATAATTTTATCTTATAGAATTTGGGCAAATCATTTTTAAAATAGCGAATCTCTTTTTTGGAAAAACCATGGAAAATTAACCCATGAGCGAAATTTAGCCCTTAAAATCATCCATGGATCTAAGACCTCAAACGTTGAAGTAGAACTTGATCTAAACACTTTTAATACCTTTGAATTCAAACCCTAACTGCACTAACCCTAGCTCTACCTAACCCTACTAGCCTTGAATACTGACGTCACTCCTTGCTATTATATCATTGATGCAACAAAATTTGTCTTTTGAGCAATTGAATGGTTTTTGAAGGAATTAATTGAGTTAAGAAGTGATTTGTTATACTGAATGTTGTATCATTCTAATATTTATTGGTGAAGTGACATTACTTTTATTGCTATTTTGTAAACATTGACTTCGTCAACATTTACTTTCAAATTGCTTATATATATTCATCAGATAGTCTTAYGAAGTACTAACCCATTGAAATATAGATTGCATATATCTTTTTGTTGTTCTCTTGTTCCAGGAAGGTGTTCTTCATTGGGGACTTACTTTATTATTGGATGTTTAGCCAGGATGATTTGATTGGCGGTGATATGTGAAAGGGGAATTTGTCCTCGTCCTTTTATCCTTTTCCCTTTCAAAACCCCAGGTCACCGAGGATGTATCCCTTGGGCCTAGCCTCCCAAAAGAGAAATAACCTACCCATCATGGTGACATTAGGTGGGATAGGTTCTTGTTACGACAGTTTGGCCTTCTACCTTATAGCCTTTACTCCTAGCTAAAAACTGTGCGATAACATTTTTGACACCATTGTCAGGGAACACTGAGTCAATTCTCCTCAAATGATAAAACTTTTCGGTAAGCCTTACCTCAGAGCCTTATCTTCCAATCTTACTTGGTGAATCCACTAGGGTGTTTTCCATTTTCTTTGATGATTTCAAGCAAATCATCCGGAGAATACACAAATATCTAATGACGACCCGTAGCAGGCATCAGTATATACTTTCATCTACTACTATGACCTCCACAAATCCTGTCACCCCTGTAAGTTCTCTCAAATGGTCTCATAAAGAACTATTTGGCCCTTTAAGCTTACCTAACCCCCAAGGGGGGTTACATGATATACCCAAGAAGGCCGAGTCCTAGATACCTAAGTTTTCAGGGGAAGATGGATCCTATGGCAACTCTCATTGGACCGACTTCTGTGATGCATTCCAGTTTCAACAATATGGACAAGGACACCCCGATGTCTTTTTAAGGCTCTTTGTGAGCTCACTCATCAGAAGTGAGATATCACTCATTAGAAGTGCTGGAAGATGGATTAAAAAACTCCCAAAAGGGAGCATCAGAACCCCTAAAGATCTTGAACAAGCCTTCGAGAAAGATTGGTGTGAAAAATAAAGCATGGATTCCCTTTACTCTCAATATACTGATATTTGCAAAGCCTCTAGTGAGGGAATTATGGATTTCAATGATAGGTTCAACCTTCTCCTCAAGAAGATCAGACCTATTTTCTCAGAAGAAGTTGTCCTCCAACACTACTTGAACTCATTGGAAGGAGTTTTACAGTTTACTCTCAAAGATTGGTCACCCTTGACTCTAGAAGAAGCACAAGATTTTGCTTTCCAGATTGAGAAGAACCTTGAATTCGAAGACTACATCCATCAAGTCAATCTCTCGTACAATAATGACCCTTGGGAATATAGTGATGAGGATATCACCAAAGTTGAACCCAAGTTCCCAGAAATTCTTTAGGTAAAACTCATGCCTCCCAAAAGGAAATGGAGCACAACTTTCTCAAACATCAACAATGTCCTAAACATCTCAAGACAACATTAACCATCAGAGGATTTGGGTATGGCCACTCATAAAAAACCTAACTTTGAAGATTCCTTGTTTGTCCTGAACACACCAGTGTTAGAAAATCAAGATATGAGTGAAACCAATAGGTCTGAAGAGCCCCAGGTACATAGTGGAACCAATCTAAGCACTAGTATGTCATGTATCTTGCAAAGGGTTAAAAGGATTCATGAAATGCTGAAAAATTATTTTCTAACAAAGCAAGACTCGAATGACCAATTATATTTTAAGGGGATTCCCACACTATTACAAACTGGTCATTTTGAGCAGGATGAGCAAACACCCTCTTCAGTGGATCCATACTTGTTTCAAGATTGCCCCACTTTTCCCTTGATAGAAGAAGACACAGATTTGGGTGATTATCTCGATGATACCTATGATGTCTCTGAATAATTGGATGAAGATGGCTATCCGGTACAAAGAGTAGTTGGTTTCGTTGAATGGAACATAAATGTTTTCAAGGACATAGAAGTCCAAAACACCTTAAAGCCTACCAACATTCTGGATGAGAACCCTTGGTGCTTTCAATGCAGTGAGGCACATTGGGAACATGAATGTCTTTGCAGTGATGGTGGCCATGAACAAGTGAACAACATAGGCCATGTCATAGAAGGCCCTTAAATAAATATCATGGTTGAAGAACATCAAGAGGCCATCAAAGAAGCGGCCAGGAAAGCCAGAATGGAAGTAATAAACAACTTAGACCAGGAATCAAAAGAAAAATTGAAGAAACAAGAGTCTCAGGTGTATAGAAGAAAGAAACTAAGCCAACCTACCATTGAAGAAACAAAACCCCCATCCTTGGAAATGCTTCCTCCTAAGACATCCGAGACTGAAAGGGTTAACTTGAACTTTGACTTTGAAGGGGAACTATCCAAGATGCATGTAACCATTCCCCTGAAACAATTCATTAAGGTTCCATCTGTCAAAGAGCGTTTTGAAAATTGCTTTCAAGAATTAGATGGACCCATGGACCCCCCTATCATGTTTCAAGCCGATCACTTCAGGTTCCAACACGGTGAAAGTTTCCCCTTCTTCATGACTTTAATAATTAACAACAAAAGACTCAACAACTACATGTTGGATACAGGGGCAGGTGGCAACATAATGTCCTTTAAATTCATGCAACAATTAGGTTTGAAAGTCACACGACCTTACAGGAATGTGTGTGGTTTTGAGTCTAAATCCATACCCACACATGGGGTAATTGAGAATTTTGAAGTTTTCCTTAAAGAATACCCTGAGAAAGTCATCCAGGTGGACATAGTGGTCGTAGAAATCCTAGATGTGTCGGAAATGTTATTATCTAGGAATTTCGCCTCAAAGCTTAGAGGTACTCTTGAGATGGACCTCACTTATGCGAATATACCCTTGAAGGATGCAACTATTGGGCATCTCCAGAATGTACCTGTGACCACAACTCATGTGCAAGAGCATAGTGATTCTATCAAAGATGGCAAAGCGCATGACGCGACCAGACAAACTCTTCACAAATATTTTCCGAAAGATACGCCTTTTGCAACAAAATAAGATTTTGATCAGATACAAAGGTCCACAAAAGAAAAATACCTGCAACTCCTAGACAGGTATAAAGACAGGGAGGTTGGGACCATAAGAGAAGATGACATACTAATTCAACCTTCCCAGCAATAAGTCTTTACAACAGAATCCCACCCACCTCCCTCTGTGCAATACACTAGGGTTGTTCAAGGAACAACCAATTTCAAGATCAAAGAGTACAAGGAAGGGGACATAGTATGGATGTGGGATGCCAATAAAGGGGAGCCTACTAATGTCAAAGGAAACACCTGATTCTAGCTAGGACCTTTCGAGGTTGGAAGAAAGCCAGTTAATAACTCCTATTACCTGTCTACATTGGAGGGACAATGATGCACAATGCTCGTCAACAGGCGCCTCCTCAAACCCCACCAGGGTGGGGTTACTTGACATCACAGGTAAGTACAGGTAAGTAGCCATTTTTTTTTGCATTCGTTTATTATATCATTTTCATTTCATGTTAGTTTGTTTTCACCTTTTAATTATTGATTGTTTTATTTCATTCTATATATATACATGTATGCTGGGGTTTCATTACTACCCCAATTTTTTTATTGATACTCATATCGAGATTGATTAGGTATGTAGGTTATGCCAGAGATGCTGAGGTTCTCATGTGCTCTACGGTGAGCACATGTCCCCGAGTTGGAGCCATATGTTATCCCCACTTTTTAGGGATAACTAGGAGATCATGTCTTGAGCCCACAGGTCCTAGACATGGAGTACCGAGAGAAGGATTGACCTGAACATGGCCCTGGAGGGCCCACCTTTTCTTCTTCCATCAGATTTGTCTTGCCAGTAGAAACAACATCCATCACAATCGGCTTGGTCCTGTATCAGAGAAGGTTCTTGCTCCGTGAGGTAATTGGTCCAGGTATCATGGTATGTGTCACTTTTGATCATTAAAAGCTTTAAATATATGCATCTAATTCCTTTTGTCTCTAACAACTACTTGGATATTACATTTTCCCACTTGACTATGCTTGGGGAAATTGACGGGGTGCCCATAGGTTTTGGTTTTCCACTAGGGGGATTTTTGAAAATCCATCGTCCGCTCCTATCATAACACCACTTCTTCATCTTATCTCCCGCTCATTTATCCCATTCCCCTTGTCCGAGCATTGGGTTGACCTAATTACAGGATTGCACCTTATCTTGTGGGAAGAAGGGGATAAAGGCCCAAAAGGTAAAAGCAACTGGTAAAAGATAAAAGCCTAGAAATAAAACCTCGAGATGCTTCTCCCAAGGATCCCCGAGAAAGCATTAAAAAGATTCTTAGCAAGAAACAAGAGGGACCCAGAAAACAACAAAATAAGACCTAGTCAGAGGATATGGGGTCTCATCACAAGCCAACCTTTTAGGTCCATGGGTACCTAGTAGTATGACATTGCCACCAGCTGGTTACCACACTAGGGTAGTGATTCTTGGTCGCATGGCCAAGGGAAAGGGGGTCTCATCATGAGCCAACCTTCTCATCTCTGTGAAAGTTATTGTGGGTAACGTTGTCATCTCTGGTCACCATGCCAAGGCAATGTACAGTGATTAGCTCTTGAAAAAAAAACAAATAAAAGAATAAAGAGAATAAAGGAAAGAATGGGACTGGAAAAAATGCATCCATGACAGGTACATCTCGCCTTCTACAAAGGCACCCATAGATAACACCTTTTTTCATCCTTGAACCTCACTGCACCCACATTCTTGGACATCCCATGACCACCTCACCCACCTACATGGCTTAGATGACGCCTCTTTTGGGAACTTTTCTTCTCCAGTGGACACTAGCCCAATAGGACCCCTTGTCTGTTTCTCCAGTCTTGTATTGGAGGCTTGTGTATGAGATGTGATTGACATTTCTATGATCCATGTGACTGATGATCCCATGGAGGGCGTAGATTTTGATGTGCAGGACCATGCACAATTGAAAGGTACCATTTGGACCAGTACACATGGGAAGATGACCAGTTTGAACCTCCATGGGGCTGAAGAGCTCACCAGGTGGATGTTGAGACCCCATTAGGGGGTAGAGACAGGATGGATATGTATCAGGGCCTTTGCACCGAAGAAGAAGAGGACGTTCCATCAAGGGAACTTTGGCTGAGCTGGACCTAGGGGGATTGACCCACTTGCAGTGGAACGTTGGCTCCAGATGACCCAGGACGTCACCAGGAGGCTTATGACATCATCATGAACATATGGCAGATGGACATGGTGGTTGGAATGTGTGGTAGTTTGGAAGAGCCCAAGGAGGGCTAATGTTTTGCTTCTGGATGCTACATTGGCCCTAGAAAGGGCTAACATCTCCCTCAGAGGGGCTTGACGTCTCAACTTTTGCTTTATTAGGGTTTTACTTAGCATTTAATGTAAAAATAGTATTATTTTGGTATTATGGCCTTGTCGACCTTTTTATGACCTAAAAAGTAAATTAGGTCATTGATACACTATATATTGAGGGTTTTGACTCTCATTTTATCATCATATTTCACTCACCACTTGGTGAGGTCTGAAATTCGCGCCCTAATTTAGGGTTTTGGCTTATTTAGTGAGGTGCACTTGTTGAAGGAAGATTATCTTGGAATTTTTTGGCATTTCTCTTGATGGAAGGTGTTACAACTAGGGTTTTCTATGATGTTTCTTGGTGAAATGTAAGTGAAATTCTGCAAAACTTCTTAATTGAAAGGTTGTATTATTATTACGTGCATTTATTATTATAAATTTTCTACATAAGCCCTAGGTGACAAGAACACATAATTGGTCCTTGTCTCATGTCCCCGTTAATATTTCTAGCCATTTTGTTTGCTAAAGTGAGATAGAGCCTTGCCATAGCAACACTCTACTCTTTCATGCTGAAGAGGATTGAGCCTAGCCTTAGCTACAGACATTTTTACCCTCTTCATATGCTAGTCGTACTTCCCAGATATCAAGAAGAAGGAGACGTCCCAGGCCTAGGTTATCTACACTTAGGGTCATTTTTCTTCTAGGGTTTGGTGATAGAGCCTTGTTGTAGCAACACTCTCCCTCATTTAACTCTCCTGTCTTGAATTTATCTTTCATGCTAGCCTATGTTTCCATCTAAGGAAGGAGGAGAGAGAATGAGGCATTTCCATAGAAACACTGGAGTGAGCCTCTCTCCCCTAGGGTTTTTTCTCTGAGACCCTGCCATAGCAGCACTTTAGAGCTCTTCCCTCCAGTCCTTAGCTATCCTCCTTCAACTCCTGCGTCCTTCATTATTGACTCCATTTAACCCTAAAGGCACTGATCTAAGACCTAAAACGTTGAAGTAGAACCTAATATAAACACTTTTAATACCTTTGAATTGAAACCCTAACTAAACTAACCCTAGCTCTACCTAACCCTACTAACCCTAAATGATGATGTCACTCCTTGTTGTATCATTCTAGTATTTATTAGTGAAGTGACATTACTTTTATTTCTATTTTGTAAACATTGACTTCATCAACATTTACTTTCAAATTTCTTATATATATTCATTAGATAGTCTTATGAAGTACTAACCCATTGAAATATAGCTTGCATATATCTTTTTTCTATTGTCTTGTTCCAGGCAGGTGTTCTTTATTGGAGACTTACTTTATTATTGGTTGTTTAGCCAGGATGATTTGATTGGTGGTGATCTGTGAAAGGGGAATTTGTCCATGTTCTTTTATCTTTTGCTCTTTCAAAACCCTAGGTCACTAGGGACGTCTCCCCTGGGCCTAGCCTCTGTAAAGAGAAAGAACCTACCCATCATGGTGACATTGGGTGGGATAGGTTTTTGTTATGCCAATTTGGCCTTCTACCTTATAGCCTTTACTCCTAGCTACAAACTGTGCGATAACAAGCCTCTGCTCTGAATCTGCAACTGCATCTAGATGCTCTAGGTCTGCATCTGACTGTACTAACTTTGAATCTGAATCGTCTGAGTCCTTTGAATCAGAACTCTCATCTAAACAAGAGTCGACATGTTAATTCTCATCATCTTGAATAGGTGGAAGAGTGAAGGTGTCTTCATGCGGCTGTTGAGGTACATGTGAGACACTTTCCTCGAATTGGACACTACGCTCAATGATTAGGCAGTCTAAGGAAAGATCAATAAGTCAATATCCCTTCACACCGTCGGGGTATCCAACAAAAATTCACTCAGTTCCCTGTGGATCAAGTGTCTTCCTCTTTTCAGAGGGAATCATGGCCCATGCACGTGAACCAAAAATGCGAAAGTGGGCCACTTCCGATTTGAGGCTGCTCCAAGCCTTGTAGGGGGTCTTATCCTTGACATATCTATGAGGAGATATGTTTTGGATGTATGTTTCATAGTTAACTGCTTCGGCCCATAGTCTCTGTGGTAGTGACTTTGCATGCAACATGCAAGATGCCATCTCCTTTAGAGATTTGTTTTTCCGCTCAACAACTCTGTTTTGCTGCAGAGTATAGAGAACTGTGTCCTGCAATTGGATCCCTGCCTCATGGAAAATATTATGGATCTCATGATTTACATACTCTCCTTCATTATCAGTTCAGAGTACTTTGATCTTATTTCTGGACTGTGTCTCAACCAGGGCTTTGAAATCTTTGAGGTGTTTAAAGACCTTGGATTTTTGCCTTAGAAAGTAGATCCATGTAAAACTTGAAAAAATGAGAACAAACCTTGCTTTTCTGATCGATGGATGCAGAAAAGGACCCATGAGGTCATTGTGGAACAGATCTAAAGGTTTCAAATCTCGCTGAGAATTTCCTTTGTTGAATTTATCTTGAGGGTGTTTCGCTAAGCTGTTGCATGTATCTGAAATTCAAATGTCCAAACCTTTCGTGCCATATCCTACTACTTTCATCGGCATGAGTAAGCAGTAAAGCATAATCAAGTTCAATAATTTAGAAAATGTATACAATCTAGATTGATGATTTACCTCACCGGTAGCAACCCCTGGAGTTGGTTTTCATGTCGTAGATGCCCACGAAATTTGGTGTGAATATGACTTTCTTTCCGGTGGCATAATTTGTCATCTGATATACGAAGATAAGGTTGACAGAAAGTTTGGGAACATGCAACACGTTCTTGAAGCTTCCCTTGGTGAGTTCAATCCTTCCTTTATCGGCGACTTTGACAGAAGATTTGTCCCCCATCAGAATAAGAGGAAATTTGCATGCATCCAATGAAGAATAGACTTCTTATGAGGCATCCATGTGATGTGATGCTCCTAAATCTACGATCCAAGCATCGAGAGAGGAGTTGATGGAAATCAAGGCATGGCTAGAATTGCCTTTCTTGGAATTTGGATCTTCTGGCTTCTTCTTCTTTGCACCCTCGGGGATGCGATCTACAAGGTTGTTTTTCTGAATTATTTGAGACATCAGATCTATTTTTTTTTGCATGCATGCAGATTTTGAATGGAATCCTTTGTGAAACTATGTGCATTTCTCTCCTTTTCTTCCCTTTTCTCCTTTGGATCTAGAGGCATCAGTGAAGGGTTTTGTGTACCCTTCCTTCTTCGTATGTGCATGATATTTCCACTTATTTTTAATCTTTAGATTTCTGATATTTGTGGCTGCCATCATTTACAGTGAGTGCATGCACCCTTGGGCCTTTGATTGCGCCCATGTTGATGAGCTTGGTTTGCTCTTGTGTCAGGGATTTGATAAAGTCCTCAAGAGAAGGCATATTCTAGGTGGCTCCAGAGGCAAATCTGATAGTATGGAATGTAGATACAAATATAGAGAATTCAGGACCAAGCTTGGAGAGAATGGTGAGAACCATTTGTTTCTCCTCTGTCAATTTATCAACCCTGCAATCTTTGAGTTGCGACAGTAAATCCTTGAATTTTGTAAAGAAATCTTGGATATTGTCAAAGATTTTTGGATCCAATGTGAGAAGCTCCACCTCCAACATGTGTCCCCTCCCCTCATCTCATCCTATTTTCCAAGGAGCCCTTCCAATATTTTATAGGCTTCATTCAGAGTCTTACAGGAAGATATGTGAAAAAGGAGATCGAGAGAAATAAGACTGCAAATTGTTTCGAGTGCCTCATCCATGCGATTTAAGTACTTGGATTTTTCTATGGCTGATGTTGGCTCTGTATATGTACTCATGGTTAACCTATACAAACCTCTATATCAGAGATGTATGGATATTTTCTCCTTCCATGCAAAATATTTGTAAGGTGTAAGAATGAATTCTTTTTGGAATTCCATCTTTCCACTGTCTTCAATCTTTTGTACCTACAAAAAATTTTGGTGTAGATTTTTCTTAGTAGTCCTTTGG
>ML821461.1:25592-39213 GCA_009831015.1 Picea engelmannii
GATATTTATTGAAGAATTCTCAAAGATTGCACACCCAATCACTTGCTTACAAAAGAAGGGTCTAAAGTCTCATTGGACATTGGATTGTCAAAAGATTTTCCAACAATTGAAAAAATTATTAACAAGTCCTCCAATACTAAGGATTGTAGACCCAAATGAAGACTTTATTGTATGCACAGATTCATGTAAAGAAGGACTTGGTGGATTCCTTAGTCAAAATTGGTTTCTTATATGTTATGAATCAAGGAAGTTGAAGGAGAATGAAATACATTATGCCACTCATGATTTGGATTTGGAAGACATAGTGCATGCCTTGAAGAAATAGAGACACTACCTCATGGGAAAAAGGTTTGAGCTAAGAAAAAACCATAATGGTATGAAATATTTATTTGATCAACCAACTCTAAATGCTAGGCAAAGAAGATGGTTAGAATTTCCAAGTGAATATGAATTTGATATAAAGAATATCAAGGGGAAAGAGAACAAAGTGGTTTATACACTCAGCATAAGAGTGCATGAATTGCATTCTACCACCATTAGCATGTACCAATCATATTTGAAACCCAATATTTTAGAGGCTAGAAAATTAGATTTGCAATACAAGGAATTAGTGGCAAAATTATAGCAAGGTAATTTGCAGCAAAATATTGAAGAATACAAGATAGATAATGATGAAAATCTCATGTATAGGGGAAAAATTTATGTACCAAATTCCCAGGAATTCAAAAATCTGATATTGAGGGAAATGCATAATGTACATTATGTTGGGAACCTAGGTTATCAGTGTTGGACATATTGTCATTGATGTCAATAGTCAATGTGATGATTTGTTGTTATGATGAATTATCATTGTGATTTACCATAGATGAGATTGTCAATGATGTCAACAGTATATCAATTAGCATAAAATGTCAAATAGTATGTAGAGATAGGAAGTGTAACCACATGAGGAGGAGTGAAAAGTATGCAGAGATCAAAGATCTTGGAAGGAAGCATAAGCTTAGGAGGAGGAGAGAACAATATGCATAGATCACAGCTCAGAATCAAAAGCATAATCTCAGAAGGAGGAGTGAACATTATGCAGAGACCAAATATCGAAAGGAAAAGCGTAAGCTCAGGGTGAGAAGTCTCAACAGTCACCCGATTAATAAATTGACCGTGTTGATCATCTCATATTACACATGTTGGTCATATGAGTGACCATGGCCTTGAGGACCATTGGAGAACCTGATCATTGGATCTGGAAGATAGATCAACAAAAGGGATAGATTGTGGAGATCAGAAGGAGAATTAAATGACTCGCTAGTTTCAATCCCATAATTGTTCTATATCACCAGATCTCATAGACTCGAATATCGATGACTGTGGTTGATCCAACAAATGATCATATTAAGTTGGATTATGTTGTGACCATCAGATGTGCAATCACCAAATCAATGGCAAGGATAGATTATAGAAATTGAAAGAAGAATTAAATATCATGCTATGTTCAATCCTGCAATTAGTCAGGATCGTCAGATATTATAGCCTCGAAGATCGACGATTCTGGTTGACTCACCAACAATGCACAACTTCAAATTGTGGAGTTTTGGTGACGAGTTAAATCACTAACAAGTTGTGGTTTCACAGCCATCCAAGATCATGGATCTACTTCGAGAGTCTTCATAATCGTTGGATCACTTTAAAGTGAAATGATAGGATAAGTGGGGAAAAAAGGGGTGATAATTTGATTAACTGAATATTCGACAATTGTTGGATCATTCTAAGTGTAAGGAAATGATAAGCTAGAAGAAGAGTCGTAGATAGATTGACCCATCGATATAAGAACATAATCAATGAACAACATTTAGTTCAGGATCAAATATGAGAGGAGGTTATTGTTCAAGGAATCTCACTTCGAAAGAATTGGCAACTTGAAAAGTCGAAGTACTCGAAGTCGTGATATCCAAAATGAATAAGGACCATCGGATCTGGATGATATACGATGATTGTTTGATCAGGGTTTTTGGTCAGCAGACCACGTCAGCAGGGACACATGGAAGACCACGTCAACAAACCATGTCTATAAGGACATGTGGAAGACCACGTCTACAAGGACATGTGGCAGACCATGTCAGCAAGGACATGTGGCAGACCATTTCATCAGACCACGTCAAAAAATACAGATGGCATAATCAGATGATGACAAGTTTCAAGAGTAAATTGCCTCATCCCATGTCAACACATGACATAAATAAGTTATTTCACTCTAGGAGATTTAATTCGAGAGTTTTCACAACCAACAAATGTCAAAAGTCTCGAAGTCCCGAAGGACGAAAGTCCAAAATCACTCTCAACTGTTGATCTAAGATACATTAGGAGTTAGGACAACCATTAGATCTAGGAGAAGACCATGTGCCACACATGGATATCTATGTCATCAAGACTACGTCAACAAGGACACATGGCACAATCATATAATGACAATTGTCAATTTGAATCATCATTTCAGGTATGTGCAAATCATGAATCTGAGTGACACATGGAATCTATTCATCTCGTGACACATCATCAAGTGATGTAAGTAAGTTACATCACTACAAGATATTTTACTTCAGGATTTTTACCACCAACACTCCCCAAAGTCCCAAATTACTGAATGTCGAAGTCCCAAAGTGGACATGAGACATCTGATCTGAGGATCACTTCAAGTTTATTCTTGACTGTCGATCTACTACAGTGGAAGGATAGTGTATGTGGAAGTATTAACCGATGGGAAGCAGTCTCCACCACTTATGACTTACTCAGTAGGTGATCATTCTGGAGGAAAATGGAGCAAGGTTTATTAGAAACCTCTGAAGTCCCGAATGTCGAAGTCCCTAAGTGGACATGGGTTATTTGATCTGAAGAATACTTCAGGTGCACTCTCAACCGTTGATCAAAATATAGTGGAAGGATAGCGTATGTATAATAGTCTAAGTCCTGAAGTAAATGGTGGCCATCCATCTCAATGCTTTATTAAGTCATGGCCGTCAGATTAAGCAATGAAAGGATAGATGTAAGGATCAAATATGACCATTGATCTGGTTCCATGATATAAATGAGAATCGTCTGATCTGTTCGGAAAAATCTGCTTCAGGATATTTGAAAGTTTGTGAAGTCTCGAAGACCCGAAGGGTTAAGTCTCGAAAATCATCCATCTCGTTGAGAGATTGAATCGTGACTGTTGAATTGATAAGTTCTCAAGAAATCGTATTGCCTAACGTCTGAAAAATGATAATGGTCATATGGTAAAGAGATTTAAAAGATAGAATGTAATTCATTTCTTAAGTTGATAAGCCTGTGGTTCTACGTCAATGATCATATGAACATGGTTTGAAGGAAGCGTCAATTTTTGTAATCACAGAGATGAAGGAAATTGATCCATACCTATGATCGATTTATGAAAGTAATGGAGATGCTGGGTGTAAAGTTGAAGACCTGGAATGATGATCTCTGGTGGTCCCAAAAGTTTTTGTAAATGAACAATCTAGTTATAACTTGTTGCACAAGTCATTCCAATAACTTAAAAAAAATTGAGCATAAGAAACTATAAATACAACCATGATTGGTTCACTAGATGGTGTGCTTGGGGAAGAAGACGAGCTTGTGGGAAAGATAGGCTCTCTGAGAAAGAGTGGCCTACGGAGAAAAATGAAGGGGATGCGGACCTGAGGTCCATGTGAATATCAGAGGGAAGAAGAAGTGAAGAAGGCATGGATATCAGAGGAAAGATAAAGCAAAGAAGGAAGGAATTTCAGACAGAAGATGAAGTACGGTGATGAGCATTTATGGTATACCGCTAATCATGAAATAGAGTTGATTCAATAATGGATCACTACTACTAGAGTTGAATTACTACATGAAATCTAGTTGGATAGACTGCGTTCTATCTGCAAGATGGGTCTTGTGGCAAGATGGGTCTTGCTTCAGAGTTGGTGCTCTACAAGGAGTTGGTGCTCCTTACTTCAGTTGGTGCTGATACAAAATAGTTGGTGCTGGAAAAATTCATATTACTTTATTCACATATATATACATATCAATTATACAAAATCTTACACAAACATCGGGTATCTCTTGTGTCCATTGTGATTATGATTTTATTTTTTTTAATCTGTACAATTATGTTTTAATTGCTAACTTGCAAGAAGAAAAGTTATAAAAGTACAAACAATAATTCACTCCCCCCCCTTAGCGTGGGTGATTTTTTCAACAATTGGTATCAGAGTGGGTTCCTTCAGCACAATTTAAAAACTGGAAGCTATATTTTGAAGAAATGGGTGGACAAATGGCTCTGTCCACAATTGAAACTCCCTTATTTGATGGAATGGATTATTTCTCATGGAGAGAAAATATAAAACATCATTTGAAGTCAAAAGGATTTGAAGTTTGGAATTCAGTAGTAAGAAATCCCTAGGATTGAACTACATCAAAGAATCTATACAAGATTAGAGTCCAAAGAAGAGAAAGGAAGAACAATGAAGTGGCATTGAAGATTCTTCTCAATGGATTTTTCAGATACAGTCAAGGAAAGCATAGGACTATGCACATCCGCCAAGGACTTATGGATGAAGTTAGAAGAGATGTATCAAATCAAAATACAAGACACAAAATACATTCTTATCGAGGATGAAGAGGAAGACTCGACCATCAATAAAGGTAAAAACTCTCCACAATATTTTGATTGCAATAATCTTGATATTGAATCCTCCCCTGGAAGTAAATAATAAGACTTAGATACGATAAAAGAATGTTCTGTTATCATTTATCCCATGGAAGATGTAGAAGAAGAACTATCAAAGTCCAAACAAAAGGTTGATTTTAGTCTATGTGAATACCACTATGACCATAATGATTCAGACTATAGCTATTTTCATAACTACACTAAAGAATTTATTGAAAAGAGTCAGAAACATATCTTGAAAATAAAGGAAATGATCAAGGACAATGAAAATATAATATATGAGTAGGATAATCAGTTAGAAGAAAAAGAAGAGGAGATCAAGAAGGTGAAGAAATAAATTAGTCAAGTAAAAGAAAAGAAGAAGGAATCTAATGATCTTAGCAATCAAAAGCATATCCTGGAAATAAAAGAAAAGCTCAAAGACAATGAATAAATCATATCTGAGCAAAAGATTCTAACAAAAGAAAAAGAATAGGAGATCAAGAAGTTGAAGAAATAAATTAGTCAAGAAAAAGAAAAGAAGAAGGAAGATGATGAGATTAGCAATCAAAAGAATATACTGGAAATAAAAGAAAGGCTCGAAGACAATGAAAAAAACATATCTTAGCAAAAGATCCAGCTAGAAAACAAAGAAGAATATATCAAAATATTGAAAACAAAAGTTACTAATCTAACAAAAGAAAAGAAAGAGGAGATCAAGAGACTGAAAAATTAAATCACTCTAGCAAAATAAGAAAAGAAGGAAGATGATGAACAAAGAAAAAACCTTGTAGATCTAAAAGAACTAAGGGAAAGCTATGTCAATCTTAAAATCCAACTTGTAGAAGCCAAAAGAAGGGAGTAGTGAGCAACCAGCTGAACAAAAAGGAAGAATCATGTCATAAGATGGAATCAAAAGTTGTGAATCTTAGAAATAAGGTTGAGAAGTCAAACACCCAAATCAAGTTCTTAAACAACTCCATGAACCTGGATGAGATCTTGGATAGTCAGAGATCACCAAATGACAAGTCTGGTCTTGGATACAACAAGGAAGAAATAAGTACTCCTAAGAAACCTGATGCAGGTCCTCTATTTGTAAAAGGTGAAAATAGGTATGACATAGGTCCTTCATTTGTAAAGGATGAAGATAGGTCTAACACAAATCCTTCATTTGTAAAAGATGAAAGAAGGTATGACTCAGGTTCTTCACGTTCAAGAAATAAAAGCAACACTACAAAATTTAGAAGATCAAATCAAGGAAGACACCTAGAAGATACACATATACCTCAAAGGAAGTTTAGAAAAGAGACACCTTCATGGATGAACCAAAGAAGGTATGAGAGTGTTTTTAACGGTTATTGTTTTTCTTTTAATGAATATTGTCATAAATCCTTGGATTGTAGGCATCATGGAAGAAAACAGTTTGGTAGGTTCAACAACAATATAAGATGTTGGAACTGCAATCATGTTGGACATATTGCTACACTTTGTTACACTATGAGATGATACAGTTGTGGTGGATATGGCGACAAAGCCCATAATTGTTGGAACTCAAGAAAATAGTCAATGAGAAATCATTCATACAATACGACAAAAAGAGTAAATGAAACATGGAAGAAAAATGAAATTGCAGTAATAGAAGATCAGAGAACAAAGATCAAGAAATTAGGACACTCACATATGTGGATAGAAAAGATTGAACAAGTGAACAGGAGTGAAGTTAATTGCTGCAAAAAGAATTGCAGTCATGTGAAAAGAATAGTATAAACTTTCCCAGGCAACTTTAGAGCAATGTATACTAAAGAAGAATCTTGGATAAAGATGGATACATCTAGTTAGAGATCGATGAGAATCAATGGGCAGGTTCAAGGGTTGTTTGAATAATATGAGCTACAATTGCACAGTGTTTTAGTAGGACATCGACATCCACAGAAGCAACATTTGATGTACAAAATGGTGTACATGACATCCTATAGAGAAAACAAGAAGAGAGTCCTTGTCAGAAAAATCTACCCTTTTAGAAGAAAAGGGGGAGAACAATCAAGAGCAGAGAGAGAAGAATTACAGGGGGACTCATTTAGTTATGACAAGAAAACGATGATTATAGGAAGAGTTACCCAAGTTTGGATTCTGGTCAATAACATACAAAGATTTACCACAGTAGGAAAAACCCTTTTCCATTGATCTCAAAGGGAGAGAGAAAATTCATAAGAGGAAAGCATCATCATAGGGGGAGTTTTGTATACGAAGTTAGTGGGTTTCCCTCAATGACAAAGGGGGATATTGTTGGACATATTGTCATTGATGTCAACAGTCAATGTGATGATTTGTTGTTATGATGAATTATCATTGTGATTTACCATAGATGAGATTGTCATTGATGTCAACAGTATATTAGTTAGTAGAAAATGTCAAACAGTATGCATAGATAGGAAGCGTAAGCTCATGAGGAGTAGAGAACAGTATGCAAAGATCAAAGAGAATCGAAGGAAGCATAATATCAGGAGGAGGAGTGAACAGTATGCAGAGATCAAAGCTCAGAAGGAAAAGTGTAAGCTTAGGGTGAGAAGCCTCAACAACTGTCTGATCAAGAAATTGACCATGTTGATCGTCTCATATTATAGATGTTGGTCATATGAGTGAACGTGGGATTAAGGACTGTTGAAGGATCATGACCATTGGATATACAATCCATATCAATGACAAGTATAGATTGTGAAGATCGGAAGGAAAATTAAATGACTCACTAGTTCCAATCCCACAATTGGTCTAGATCGTCAGATCTCATAGACTCGAATATCGACGACTGTGGTTGATCCAAAAAATGATCAGATTAAGTCAGGTTAAGTCGTGACTGTCGGGTGAGCAATCACCAGATCAATGATAGGGATAGATTGTGGAAATTGAAAAGAGAATTAAATATCGTGCTATGTCCAATCCCGCAATTAGTCGGGACCGTCAGATATTATAGCCTGGAAGATAGACGAATGTGGTTGACTCACCAACAGTGCACAACTTCAAATTGTGGAGTTTTGGTGACAAATTAAATCACTCGCAATTTGTGGTTCCACAACCATCCTTGATTGTGGATCTGCTTCAAGATTCTTCATAACCATTGGATCACTTTAAAGTGGAAGGATAGGATAAGTGGGGAAAAAAGGGGTGAGAATCTGATTAACTGAATACCCAACAACCGTTGGATCATTCTAAGTGGAAGGATAGGATAATCTAGAAGAAGAGACGTATATGGATCGAGCCATCGATCTAAGAACATGATAAACGAACAACATTTAGTTCAGGTTCAAATATGAGAGGAGGTTACTATTCAGGGAATCTCACTTTTGAAAAATTGGAACCTTGAAAAGTCGAAGTACCCAAAGTCCTGAAATCTGAAATGAATAAGGACCATCGGATCTGGAGGATATACAATGACCCTTGAATCAAGGTTCTTGGTCATCATACCACATCAGCAAGGACACGTGGCCAACCACATCAACAAACCATGTCTACAAGGACATGTGGAAGATCACGTCTATATGGACATGTGGAAAACCACGTCAGCAAGGACATGTAGCAGACCATGTCAACAGACCACGTCAGCAAATACACATGGCTTAATCAGATGATGATAAGTGTCAAGAGGAAATTTCCTCATGCCATGTCAACAAGTGACGTCAATAAGTTACATCAGTCTCGGAGATTTACTTCAGGATCTTTCACCACCAACAAATGTCAAATGTCCTGAAGTCCCGAAGGATGAAGGTCTGAAGTTTCTCTCATTCATTGATATAAGATACATCGAGAGTTAGGACAACCGTTAGATCTGGGAGAAGAACATGTGCCACATGAGGAGATCCATGTTAGAAGACTATGTCATCAAGGACACATGGTGCAATCAGATAATCACAAGTGTCAATTTGAATGGACATTTCAGGTATGTGCAAATCACAAATCTACGTGACACGCGGAAGCTACTAAGCTCGTGATACATCATCAAGTGACGTAAGCAAGTTACGTCCCTATGAGAGTTTTTACTTTGGGTTTTTTACCACTATCACTTGCCTAAAGTACCAAACTCCCAAATGTTGAAATCCCAAAGTGGACACGAGATGTTCGATCTGAAGATCACTTCAGGAGAATTCTCGACCGTCGATCTACTACAGTGGAAGGATAGTGTAAGTGGAATTATTAACTGACAAGAAGCGGTCTCCACCACTTATGACTTATTCAGGAGGTGATCACTCTGGAGGAAAATGGAGCATTGTTTATTCGAAACCTCTGAAGTCTCGAATGTCGAAGTCCTGAAGTGGACATGGGTCATCTGATATGAAGAATAATTCAGGTGCACTCTCAACCGTTTATCAAAATACAGTGGAAGGATTGTGTAAGTATAATAGTCGAAGTCTCGAAGTAAATGGTGTCCATCCATCTAAATGCTTGATTAAGTCATGGCCATCAGATTAAGCAATGAAAGGATAGATGTAAGGATCGAATATGACCATTGATCTAGTTTCATGATATAAATGAGAACCATCCGATCTGTTTGGAAAAATCTGCTTCAGGAGATTTGAAAGGTTGTGAAGTCCCAAAGACCCGAAGGGTGGAGTCCCAAAGTCTCGAAAATCGTCCATCTCGTCAAGATATTGAATCGTGACCGTTGAATTGATAAGCGCTCAAGTGATCGTCTCAGATAACGTTTGAATAACATCATTGGTCATATGGTAAAGAGATTTAAAAGACATAATGTAATGCGTCACTTAAATTGATAACCATGTGGTTCTACGTCAATTATCATATGAACATGGTTTGAAGGAAGTGTTGATTTCTGTAATCATGGTGACGAAGGAAATCAATCCATACCTATGATCAATTTATAAAAGTAAAGGGGATGCTAGGTGTATAGTTGAACACCCAAAATGTTGATCTATGGTGGTCCCAAAAGTTTTTGTAAATGAACAAGCTAGTTATACCCTGTTTCACAAGTTGGCCCAATAACTTAAACAAGTTTTGAGCATAAGAAACTATATATACAACCATGATTGGTTCACTAGATGGTGTGCTTGGGGAAGAATATGGGCTTGTGGGAAACATAGGCTCCCTAAGAAAGAATATCTTGTGGAGAAAAATGAAGGGGATGTGGATCTGAGGTCCGTGTGAATATCAGAGGGAAGAAGAAGTGAAGAAGGCGTGGATATCAGAGGAAAGATAAAACGAAGGCATGGATTTCAGACAGAATATGAAGTGCGTTGTTGAGCGTTTATGGTATACCTCTTGTAAGCGATCAGATAATTCATTATGAAATATTTTTGATATCATATCATCTTATGATAATAAGGTAAATATTTATTTATAAATCTTTAAGTTTTAAAGTATATAAGATTGGCTTTAAATCTTATTACCCAATGAAAAAATGATGTGGCATCTCAAAATATACCAAAAAGAAAATTTTAGCTTTCACCAGCAAAATGATTTTTTCACAGTTTATTAAGCCAATGAAAGTCTCCCTTTTCACTGGCTAAATGACTGTTTTCACAGTGTAGTGAGCTAGTGAAAGTGCAGGCTTTTCTGCTAATAAACTGCCTTGGGAAAAATCAATTTTCTGAGCTATGGAGAGTCCATTTTACAATCTCAAATAGTTGATTGACAACTAGACATCCTAATATTTCCAATGTTACTTTCATATCTTCATTTAGAGCTCAGTAAGGAAGTCAAAAGTTCCCCACAAGATGAGGCATCATTTTCAGGAATTTTCCAAAATGTTTTATTTTGGTCAAAAGGTCAAATTCGACTTGGTTGAGTTTATTAAGGAGAATATGATGATGAATAATAATATATATTATCAAATATAATCCATGAGTGCAGGTGGAACTTCATTTGATCAATAGAAATATTCTAGAGATGAAATCTTAAAATGTAGGAATATGACTAGATTTAGAAATCTAGATATTCCTGTTTTAGTCACCTTCTGGGGAGACTGATTCTGATCATATAGAAGAGTATTTTTAGAAACCAAAGGATTGTTTTCATAAGAATGGGTGGATATTCAATAACCTCTCTCATCGTTCCAATATATATTGTGATTTGTGAAATATAGGTCAATCTTTGAGCACCCTATTTCCAAAAATTAAATACTTTGTTTTTCCTTTTTTAGTCATTGTCTTTAAGGATAGTTTCCGATGAGTTGGAATACTATTTTTATAAACCGAAGGAGGTTTTTCATAATAATGGACTTATCTTAAATAAAATCTCTCATTTTCCCAATATCTATTGTTATTCGGAGGATATAGGTGAATCTTGGAGAAACATTTGTCCATAAATTTCTATCTTTTCCGACCACCTCACAATTTCGAATTTGAGATAAGAAAAGGGGATATCAGATCCATCTTTTGAGGATCTTGAAATTAATTTGTAAATATTATTTAATATCATATATGTAAGAGGCAATGGGGGTTCGATTTTGGATATATAAGATACTATATTGTAAACAGAATTTTCCATATGATAATACAAATCGCAGTTTTCTCTCTCTATTGATGTCAGATTCTCATCTTTCCTTCTATACTCTTATTCAAGTTGTTTTAGCTGTAGAATGATTGTCATCTCATTGGTTATCTCATAACTTGATTAATAGTTTCTTATCATTGTTTATTAAACCCTACATTTTTATTTGGTTTATAAGCATTTTTTTCTCGCCCACTTAAAAGCTACCATCTAATTATTGATCCTTGAGAGCACTAGTTCATTTGATTCTCATTTTGACTGTCTAAATACCATACTGTAATTGAGTTATCCCATTTATCCACACATAAAAAAACACAAAAACAAGTTCACTTTAAGTTACCAAGCATCTTTGACTTACAACCTCAAAGAGTTACTTGGGGTGATAACAAACTGGCGCCGTTGTCGGGGATAGGAGATTGAAGTTCATCTTCCCTGGGAGATGACATAGATCCAACTTTGATGATAGAAAAATCCTGGACATTATTTGGTTGTAATCATCTATCTGGTGACTCCATGAAGGACATATTCAATGGTGACTCCATTGTTCAGAAATCTGTTGACGACTCCACTGGTATGAAATGAGCAAGAGGTATGCATTTTGCAATTTCTCAAGTATTTCTGGTTACCCTCATCCTATACCTAGTAGAGATGAATGGGAACACAACCTTCCCATATTTCGAGGAGAATAATGGGAAGTACCAACTGAACATTTGATGGATTTTCATGAGTTATTCATTGGCTCCAGATCATACATGAAGATGTTCAGATTAATCTTTTCAGGTATTCATTAGAGGGGATTTCTCTTGACTGGTGTTGGTCTCTTCCGGATGCAAGTGTTATCTCTTTGGTTGGTTTTCATGCAGCTTTTAATTTCTTTTGTAAATATTATTTTTCAGTTGAACATCCTTTTGAAGGATGTTGTGAAGATTTTTTTTCATATCATGAAGATTTTGCTTGTCACAAAAATCAGACTAGTGATAAAGCTTATATTGCAGAAGATAGTATTTACCATGAAGATCAAGAGATTCTCAATGACATTGATTATGATAATAGTGACACATAAGCATATGACATCATATCATATGTGTCTATTATTTTAAATGATCATGAATATCAATGTCTCTTTTTCTGATGTCAAAGAACAAGGATATACATCAGCTGAAGATACCTCTTATTGTGATCGAGGGATTGTTGATCCACATTATGACAATCATGGTGATAGTTTCAATTCTACAGTAGATGTTGAGGGAAGCCCACATTTTCTATATTTTCATATCCAGGGAAGTTGCAGTAACCATAAAGAACAAGGTGATATTCTTCCAGATCTGTTTCAATATTTTATTGTTGATCCTGCTTTTCAAGAAGCTTCATCTCTATCATTAGGATCTTACCTTGATACTCCTATATTCGACCAATACAGTGATGAGTAATAATATTTTAAGGTTTGTGAAGACTTATTGTTTACTCAAATTGCATCCAGTTTTTCTTTTCATCATAAATATGATAAAAAATGTGTGCATGTTGTGATTGATGCTTGTTACGAATTTGTTTCTCAAAAGTCCAATGATTTTAGTTTTGATATATCATGAAAAAATATTATTGTTGGAAATGAAATTGTTAGCTGTGATGAGCCAACATATCATCATTATGAATTCAGATTACAAAGATATGATGAAAGAGAGCAGAAAGATTCAGATCAGCAGTTGTGCTTGTATTTTATTCCTACAGAAGAAGAACAATCTACATTCAGCATTGACATCAGTGAAGGCAACAACTAGTAAAATTTCAGCTTTCAATTGGAACAAAAACAAAGGGAGGTATTTATTTGGGGCTTTATTGACCCTATTGTTGACTATTTGGAGTTTATGAGTAGCATAAAAGTCAAGATATTTTTGTCAGATGATGGTTGGTTCTGTCATCTTTTCAAACTATATTTTTGCATGCTATGGTTTCCTTTATTTTTCGGATTTAGATCAAGGAGGTAACCAGTAAATCAATTTCTTTCTTGGCTGCATTGGAGATTTAGTTTTACTTGATCAGTTTGCCCCCACTGATTAGAAGTAGGATTAGGTGTGATAATAAGCTCCTCATACAAGCAACTAGATCACGTTCAATTGTTGATTTCTGAAATAAGCAGGCAGACTACAACAAACTACATACAATTTTCAGTTTAGCAGATGATTAGGTGAAAAGAGCCAGATGTTATCTCCAAAAATGAACCATTCAGTTTGTTTCATGGCATGGTCATAAATAGAGTTACATACAATTTTGTTTTCAGAAATTCAAGTATCAAAGTATAGGATATATTTTGTTATTTCTTATAATAAATTGATTGTCAAAAGATATTTTCAAAAAATCAAGAAAAAGATTTTCAACAGCTAACATTTGTTTAGAAGTTGAATTTAGTTGGTGAAAGCCTTAGGTTTCATCGGCTAAAGT
>ML821461.1:39759-67497 GCA_009831015.1 Picea engelmannii
TATTTCTGATTTTAATGAATCTAAAGAATTGGTTTCGTTAGATGATCAACTTTATGTTGATCCAATGTCCATTGAAATAAGTGAGATTAGCCCACATTTTTCTGATTTGCAGACATAGGAAGATTGTAGCAGATATAGAGAGAAAGATGATAAGATGAAAATTCCAGATCAACAATTCATCATGCTTTCTTCTCAGACAAAGATTAAGCAGTATGTATTTATCATTGAGATCTCTGAGGGAAACGAGCAACTTGATTATTTTATATTGCTCGATTTAATGAATAAACAAGCAGGCTACAAGTTTGCTACAAGTTTTCAGATGATAAATCGTAAAGGCTAAATGACTCCATGCCCAATACTAAAGGCACGAGGTCTACCAGGTTCTTGGAAACCTCACAGGGAGGTATCCATCCTAGTTGGAGCAAGATTTTTGCGATCAAATAATTCATTCTGAAATATTTTTGATATCATATCATAAGATGATAATAAGGTAAATATTTATTTATAAATCTTTAAGTTTTAAAGTATATAATATTGGCTTTAAATCTTATTACCCAATGAAAAAATGATGTGGCATCTCAAAATATACCAAAAAGAAAATTTTAGCTTTCACTGGCTAAATGGATTTTTCACAGTGTAGTAAGCCGGTGAAAGTCTCCCTTTTCACCGGCTAAATGACTATTTTCGTAGTGTAGTGAGCTAGTGAAAGTACGGGTTTTTCAGTTGATAAACTGCCTTAGGAAAAAAAAAATTTATGAGTCGTGGAGAGTCTATTTTACAAGCTCAAATAGTTGATTGACAACTATACATCCTAAGATTTCCAACGGTACTTTCATATCTTCATTTATAGCTCGGCAAGCAGTCAAAAGTTCCCCACAAGATGAGGCATCATTTTTCAAGAATTTTTCAAAATGTATTATTTTGGTCAAAAGGTCAAATTCAGCTTGGTTGAGTTTATTAAGGAGTAGAGGATGATGAATAATCATATATATTATCAAATATAATCCATGAGTGCAAGTGGCACTTCATTTTATCAATAGAAATATTCTAGAGATCAATTCCTAAAATGTAGGAATATGACTAGTTTTGGAAATTTGGATTTTCCTGTTTTAGTCACCTTCTTGAGAGACAGATTTTGATCATCTAGAAGAGTATTTTTTGAAACCAAAGGATCATTTTCATAATAACGGGTGGATATTCAATAACCTCTCTCATTTTTCCAATATCTATTGTGATTTGTGAAATATAGGTCAATATTTGAGCACCATATTTCCAGAAATTAAATACTCTGCTTTTCCTATTTTAGTCACTATCTTTAAGGACAGATTCTGGTGAGTTGGAATAAACATGCAACATGAGGATTTTCGCCAAACATTTATACTTGGAATATCAGGGATGATTCTATCATGGTAGTGGTGGATAATCTTACCTTAGCTTCCCATTTTATTCCAGTTAATCTCACTCACAAGGTAGCCAACATTTATTGATGTTTATATGAGAGAAATTTCTTCATTACATGGCATAACCAAGACAATTGTCTCTAAGAGAGATCCCAAATTTATCTCAAAAATTTGGAAAGGATTATTTAATGGATTTGGAACAAATTTGAATTTTAGTACATCTTGTCATCCATAATTAGATGGACAAACAGAGAGGGTGAGTCAAGTGATTAAAGATATGTTGAGAATGTATGTGATGGATACACCATCAAAATGGGAAGACTACCTACACATGGTAGAGTTTTCTTATAACAATGGGTACCAAACATATCTAAATATGAGGCCATTTGAGGCACTTTATGGAAGAAAGTGCAACACACTAGTAAGATGGGATAACCCAGCAGATAGAGAAGTGGTTGGGCCAGATTTGCTAAGGGAAATGGAGGAGAAAATGATAAAAATAAAACAAAATTTAAAGGCTTCCCAAGATAGGCAGAAAATATATGTTGATAAGAGAAGAACTCACAGGTAATTTAAAGTTGGGGACCATGTATTCTTGAAAGTGAAATACAATAGAAGTTCCCTGAAGTTGGGAAATTGTTCAAAGTTAGCAGCTCGCTATTGTGGGCCATTTGAAATCCTAGAGAGGATTGGTCTAGTAGCTTTTATGATTGTATTCCTTGCATCTATGTTTGTTCATAATGTATTCCATGTACCATTGCTTAATAAATATATACATGAAGCTAATAATGTTATTGATTGGAGTGTGATTCAGGTGGAGAAAGAAGGTGTTTTCCAAGTGCATCAAGTACGCATTATGGACAGGAAAATCAAACATATCTAGAATGGATCCATAGGGCTTGTAAAGGTCCAATGGACCTGGTATGGTCCTAAGGATGCTATTTGGGAACATGAGGATGCAATATTGTGGGAAGAATACCTGCATCGTTTTGAGGATTTTTGAAATTTTGTTGTGTATGAGTACATAATGCACTGAGGAAAATGCATAAATAAGGGGAGGGGATTGTAATATCCCTACGTCGAACCCAATTGTAATGTAAATGAAAATGTACCTAAGTTGGTGAGATGTTTGATATCATTTTTTTATGCACCTTTCATGGCATAGTGCGCTCATGTACTATGCAGAAAAATGAGGAAGTGTGCACATTCCAAGATAGGGCGTGCGATTTTGAGGCCAGGGAGCCTTTGTGTATATGATGTGTTTTATAGGCTGGTGATCTAGTTTTTTATTATTAATCCGGAGATCCTATATTTTAAATGCCAGTGCGCCTATGTTTATATATGTGTCATCATTAATATAAAACACATCATTGTGCGCAGACTGACCACGATAAAAGAGTATGGGGAACTAAACGCCACTAGTTAGGGGAAGGGTTGGGGATAAACATTAAGGAAAAGTGGCTAAGATAGGGATCTTAAGCCAAAAAATAATATTATATTAATATTTCGTAAAGTATAAAGTATGGATAATTATTTTATCCTAAGTTCTAAGATGGGGACAAGTGGGCCAAAGTAGCTCCCAACATGACAAGTGTCAATTTGGGGACATGCATACATATTATTTGGACTTAGCTCATTTCCCATCATTATTTCCATGATTCCACCCATGATTCAATCATCCATGAGCATTCACACACTCATTGAGATATATTTTGTAACTTCATGTCACTGTACTTGAACTTGTATCCATATCCATACTTGTTTGTGTAGATGGTTAGCTTGGGAGCTAGATGGAAGAAGTGGGTTGTCAGGCTCGTGGGATATTCAAGAGGCAGGTTGTCAGGCCCATGAACAATTTATCTCTGGGTGAGAGAATTGTTGGGAATTGATTTCCCGAAGGTGCTAAACTATAGCTACAGGGCTCGGAGACCTCCTATCCGACCTGTTACTGAAGCCCAGAAAGGAAGTGGCAAAGACGAAAGATTGTTGAGCAGAGAAGGGGCACACTTCCTGGGGTGGCACAGGAATGTGGGGAATGAGGGACTATAGGTTGTTAGTTTGAGTGAGAACCTGTGAGAAAGTCTTTCTTGTTGTCTATGAGTCATTAGCCTAGTTAGGAATCCCTTTACCTAGGTGGAGTTTAGTCCTAGCTTAGGGGTGACCCACTGCTGAGAGTGATGAGTAGTGTGGTCTAAGGCTAGGAGGTTTGTGGAAGGTATGCACACAGTTGGTGATATTATTACAAATATGAGCGTCAACTATGTGATAAATTTACATGTTGCATTATTATTTATGTGTTTATTTGTGTGGGTTTATCCTATGTGTGGTTATAATTGTATTTATAGTTATGGGTATTTCCTATATATGTTGCATGTATGTGTTTAATGTTATTTCAATATGAATCCGTGCAATTAAAATATGCATTTGTCTATTTACGTTTTATATATAAACTTCCACAATAGTTTTGTGTGTATATGTTATAATTTCATGTAGTTCAAAAAAATTATGTGGCATAGCTCGGTTGGATGTTGGGTATGTTACAATATGTTCCGTAGAGAGAATGAAAGTTTTTTCTAGAGTAACATGGCCCGACCTAGGTGACCGGGGATATTACAACAAACATTATCTGAAAATATATACTATGGGTATTTGAATGATATACTTGAGTGTGACTTTAATTCCTTCAAATGGTATAGGTTACGAATGAATGAACGCGATGAGGAAAGAACTATTATTCACCATGCCAATGGATTTCCAATGATTAAAACAATGGTGTTTGAAAGAGGACATGATTGCTATGTTTTTCCAAGCCAACATGAACACGTATTTTACTCACATGTTACAAGTGAGAGGGATTGGACATTTGTTGTTAGATATGATCCAAGAGGAAGGCCAGTTAAGTATACTCATCTACAGGAAGAATATGATATTGAATAAGAAGACGATTATCCATATCAGACATAGCCATAAGATCATGCAGGGTTGACAGACAAAGAAGAACAAGAATATCATGATCCAGGCATAGGAGACAATGTAGTTCTTGATGATGATGTAGATGAAAATATGCTTGAAAATGACATTGATGACGATGATGATATCGTTAATCCTTTCAACACTATTTATGAACCGAATGATGATACATATGTCGAGTTCGATGAATAAGAAGATACAGAATAAGGATGATTATACAAATGTTGAGTTGGATCAGGTACGTGACTATATATTTTAATTTGTATGAACTATTCTCTTAAAATAATTTACTTCTGTCATGGGTTAATTACATTCTTTTAAGTTTTATGTGATGTTTTTATATCCTATGTTACATGTTGTTTCATTATTATGTGAAACCTTAAAATAGTCACCAATATACTAAAGTACGTGGTAAACTAACAATATCATTTAGAAACACATAATTTCATTTACCTTCAGTAATTTTTGTTTTTCTAGTTTCTCTGCATGAATCTTACTAGGTTTCTTTCGATTATTTTATATTTTATAGATTGGGTATTGGGGAATTTAGAGTGATGTGAGGGGGAGGGGATGGGTCATATGAGATTCCACCTTCATGTGGTTGGCCTTGTTCAGTAGAAGATAAATTATTCTTGAAACCAAGAGAATCTCATTCATTTTTATACCATCATGATTGTAGATAGAGTATCCGCATGCCTTAATGATATGGGAGGGTTTCTGGACTCAAAGTTGACTCACACACCCACTTTTTTCCATAATCAATTTGACTCCCAAAGACAAATGTTACAGTCTAATATTCCCAAACTATTCCCTAATTTTCCCAAACTATGAATGGGTTAGGACTAGATTCAAGATCACTATGAGGGTCTTCCTCCCTCGCTAATTCTTCCAAACCCATTCCCTTGGATATGGTTTCTCTAGAATATAGTAGCTAGGGACAATGGGGAATATCATTAATGATCCATTCATGCACGTCACTAATTATATGGTGAGGAATTTGGCTACCTTAAGATAGTGATAGTTACTCCCTCCATTTACTTTCTCTTGGTTTAATTTCTTCACTTTGGCATGTAGAGCAATGGGAATAAATCATATTGCTTCTATAGAATGGTTATGGGTTATGGGTCGATTATTTACAAGGTTAGGGGGTGTAGATTCAAGATATAGGTTAGGTGATTATTGACACATTAACCCCTATCATATAATATATTATATAATAATTATTAAATATACATATTAATTATTAAGTATATATATTTATAATATATATTAATTATATATAATAATACAAACCAAAAACAAAAAAAAAATACATTTCAAACCTATTACTTTTCAATCCTATGCATGAGTGAGGAGAGAAAACTACTAGGAGAAAACACAAGTACATCATACGAGGAGAGTCCATGAGAGAAGAAGAGGAGAGCAAAGGAGAGAAAAAGAGAGCCGAGGAGAGCACACCGCGAATAGCTTCCCAAACCCTGAGATCTGTGCGTGGGAACATCAGAGAAGGATATATAGGGCACCATGCCGGAGGAGATAGAAGTCACAAAGGGAAGAGGAGATCGATCTAGAGGGAACATTGTGAGAATGGTGAGTGGTTGTTACCATCATTCACTTTTCATTATTGTCCAAATTGATTTGGAAAACCTTTACATTGTAAATAAATCCAATGAATCGAGTTGATGATGTTTTCTCACCTATGTTTGGAAGGGTGGTTGTTAGCATGCATAATGACCAGAAACAATGATAATTCTTCCACCATTTAGGAAGGATCTACTTCATTAAGAATCTCAACCCCCTTAAGCATTCCATTTTGATCAATCTAAAGAAGCTCATCATGCCTTCCTTCGCAACATGATTTTTTTGCATTGAGATCAAACTTTTATAAATATGGATCACACCAACCTAATTTTCATATGGGAGAATGAAGACAATGGTGGTAGAGAGAAATCATATCAGTGCGCAGGCCAAGGAAATGTAGCTATGAGGAGGTCATATCAGTGTCTTTGGATTCGAGATCCTTTGTGCTTAGAAAGTTTTTTGATGGGATTACCCTTATATATTTAACATAGTCATTCCCTCAATGTTTATTGAGATAAACATAGAGTTTCACCTTTCATAATTTCACAATTGTGAGGCTATTGAAGCCTACAAGGGAGTTGAATGATTCAAGAGGAGAGGTCTTGGCTCAAATGAAGAGGAACATTTCTATTTCCCCCTTTTGCGATCATGATCACATAATAAGAAGGAATAACCTCTTCAAGGATGTCCCTTAACTATGGATTCAGACAAATACCAAGGGAACTTTCCTAGTCATTGGAATGATTAAGGAGAACAATCATAGACATAAAAAATTATATGTAAAATTGAAATAAAGAGGAGTATATGTTCAATGTATAAGAATAAAATAAAATATTATCAAACTTCTTCAAGATCCACAATTAACTCCAAGAAAACCCCCTCAAAGCTGGGCACTCCTCAATAATGGTGGAAATATGCTCAAAGTAGAGCTTGACAAAGTCTTTTTTCCACACGTCACTCTCCTTTGAGGTGATTCCTCAAACTATGCTCTTCTAACATGTTCCTTCCTTAAAATAAGAATTCAAACCTCCAGATAGTGGAGCAATCCTCTTTGTTTGCATACATAATCCTTGATCATGCCATTAAATCATTTTATATTTCCTTATAAGGTGGAGCGTTCCTTTCAATATGAACTTTAAACCATGTTCTTATGGTTTAGTTGTCATGTGTCCTCTCCTTAGCTAGGGAATTCCTCAAGCATGTGTGCAAAGAAATTATTATAACCCCTTTTACATGGGGTGCCCCTCATCTATTTTTTATTTTTTCCTTATTTCATGGCTAGAAAGAGTCAAATTTTCCACTTGGTACCCCTTTTGACTTCATCAAGCTGGGAACTCCCTCAAGACATTGATTAATTTCCTTTTTTTGGGTGTGTGCAAGGGTTTAGAACTTTTAGTATAGAAAAAAGGTTCAAAAATCGGAATTAGGTTGAGGATGGACTACTCACTACTTGGGGGTTCTAATTATATTATATTATAATGTGGAAGGATGATCATGGAAAAGGGCCAGCCGCAAAACATGTAGTTGATTATCAAATTCAAATTTCATTTTACATTAATTTTATTGTTTATTTATATAATTTTATTTGTGTGGCGATCAGTTATTTCATTTGTTTATATAACTTAAATAACATTGATTTTCATGTTGAAATTATATGTAGTCAGAAGGCCATATTGATAATGATTCCACCTATGAGGAGGGGTTGTATTCATCCCTTGATCCGATGATATTAGTAAAAATAAATACGATTAAAGAGAATAAGGAACTTGATAGCTTGTTAGATCATCCAGATCAAACTCCTAACATCCTAGAAAGGATCAATATCCTTATGTCACAACTTAACAAATATATGGTAATAAACATTTTTTTTTTTAATGTACTCATATGTTCAATTATGAAACTCTGTCTTTTTAAATTTTACATTATCTCATGAAAAAAACATTTTCTTTTTTATAAAGATATTTTTGGAGCCTTCTCAACCCAGTGTTGGTAGTAGCGGAACTGCAGAGATGCCACAGACTCCTGAATTGGTATATCATACAACTGATATAGTACTATTTAATTCTCCATATTCCACACCTAATTTAGATAGGATACATGACACGCACCACCAGGCATCCCCACAATGGTAAGGCTCTACAGGTGGTGATAGAGATGAGGTTGATGATGTGGTTGACATGGTTGCATTTCCTGGAGCTAGACATGTGACCAACATGAGGACCCTTATGTGCACATTTTGGTCGACAATAACGGACTTCCATTAAAACAAATAAGAGTCCCAGGTATTTTTTCATATTTTAACTATTTCATGTTGTCCATCTCATACACAAATCATCTAGATTATTATTTTTAAATTAATGATCATATCTTTTTGTGTGTAGGAAATGACCATTTTTATAGGCATGTGGAGAGAAAGGCCTTATTGATTTTTGGGGAAAACTTATGCATGAGGTGGAATTGAAAGAATTCCAACCTCAAAAAAGAACTTATGGATTATCTCGAAGGCTTCTTTGGAATAGACATGTTCAATAAAAAAGAGGTCACCTATGTCGTAGGTGAATATTTAAAATATACACAGGATGTTTCTAGACGAATCTTGGTAGGAAACCATACGTATGAGTGTCCTCCCTCAATTCCATAGAAGGAGTGGAAGGTGATCATTGATGATGCAAAATAAAAGATATTGAAAATTTTAGGAGAAAAAATAAATGGTACCCCAAGGTAAATTACAATATTTTGATTTCAATACCTTTAATTTTGTTTAGAGGTAAATAAAAGTGTGGTATATAACATACTTGAAAATTTTGATGATAGGTTTCCTGAAACTTCGAAGGAAACCAAAGAACAGATTTCCAAACATGGCAAACACAAGCTAGGCTAGGGAGGTGACTCGAGGTTACAATCATGAATCGTAAATACCCAAACATCTTAAGAATATTATCTGTGTCTCCTTACAATTTTCAATTTATTGCAGCCAAAAACATTAAAAAAACATGCTCTTATGCAATGCAGGGCGATGACTTTGAAAATTAAACCACAGAGGAAGTCCTCCAACTTGGTTACAAGTACGGCTATAAAGCCTTGGTTGATCGTAGGAAAATAATGGGGCATACACCAAGATCTAGTTCGCGGGATAAGCTAAATAAAAATCAATCTGCATTAACCTTTCATTACTTATAAAATGCGTAAATGTTTGATATCGTCCATAACTTTAATGTATTTCTTTTTTTTAATCATGGAAGAAAAATTATCGATGAAACCATTAGCACTGGACAACAAAGTGTTGATAGTGAAGCTTTGCCATAAGATCATGGTGCTCCCTAGCAGCCCCATCCCAGTGGGGTGTCAGAAAGCATGGGGCAGACCCCAAGATCCACTTTACGGGATAAGGTAAATAAAAATTAGTCTGCATTAACATTTCATTATTTATAAAATACGTAAATGTTTGATATCGTCAATAACTTTAATGTCATTCTTTGTTTTAATCAGGGGAGAAACATTATCGATGAAACCATTAGCACTGGACAACAAAGCATTGATAGTGAAGTGCGACCAAAATATCATGATGCTCCCCAGTAGCCCCATCCTAGTGGGGTGAAACGCTAATATGTCCATGTGACTAAGGCCCATGACGGTAAAATAGTTATATATTAATCATATACTTAATAATTTTGTACTTATAAATTTTGTACTTCTAATTTTTATTACTTATACATTTATTGTTTTGTCCTTATAAATTTTTTCGTTTCAATGGAAGAGAATGACAGAATTGAGCCTCTTCGACCTGAATATGATCAAGATAATAGGGAATTCATTCCAATGGTGATGACTAGTGGACCAATAGCTAAATAATTATATTGCAGAGTTTTCTTTTAATATTAATGAACTACTTCAATGATATTTAAAATTTGGCCATATAAATTTAATATTTTTTGTTTTTGTAGGTGATGGCCCCTCACAACACCCTCCTCGACCTAAATATGACCAGGAGAATAGGGAATCCATTCCAATGGTGCCAACTAGTGGACCAACAGGTAAATAATTACATTGCAGAGGGCTTTTTTAATATTAATGAACTACTTCAATGATATTTAAAAATTGGCCATATAAATTTTTATTTTTTTTTGTAGGTGATGGCCACTCACAATAGCCTCGATGTCATGGGTACGTGACCAGGAATGATCGGTATGAAAGGACTGAAGAAACACCATTTTTTTAAGAGCACCCAGTAAATGAAGACATGGACATGGATGAATTACTTAAGAACTGGAAAACAAAAAGAAGACTAAAATAAATTGATGATGTATAATAATTTTATAAGACATATGGATTTACATTATATAGCTAGTATGTTTGTAACGTATTATGAATGATAAATTTCATTTATAAAAATTCTTTTTTATGACATAAACCTCATTTATATATTTACAATCACTTTTTATCAATTTTGAATATTTCTAATGCATATTTTTTAGTAGAATATAAATTGGGTATTGGGGAATTGAGAATGATGTGAGGGGGGGAGGGGCCATAGGAGCTTCCACCTTCACGTGGTTATCCCTGTTCAGTAGAGAAAAAAATATTGGATCCATTTTTTCTTGGAGCAAACCTCTCTCCATCCAACGAAGCAACAACATAATCAATGTTGACTTCGTTGTTGCTCCTTCAGATTGAGGGAGGTTTTCTCCAAGATTAAACGACTCCAATAAATTATTCTCGAAACCCAGAGGAGCTTATTCAAGCCATCATATCTGAGATGTGTTTGTGTGTGTGTGTGTGTTTCACTTTTTAATCTCGTCTCATATGGATTTTACAAAAAAGAATATCAATTGTGTTTAATATTTGCAATCTTGTCGGTTTTATTTTCTATTATGATTTATTGACATGTCTTAAAATTATTTTTTGGTTTTTACTAAAAACTAAATATAATTTTCTTTTTATTTACTACAGTATGTAGTTCGCGCATTTTCAGATTCTCTAGATGTTGTATCAATGCAATGATACACATTAGAATATCAAATATCAAGTATGTCTTGTCTTTTTCTTCCTTTTATGACTTCTTAAGGTTCCTTTTATTTATTTATTTTTCCATTACCATCATTTGTGGGCCACTATTAGGACATTCATTCTATATAATGAACCACACCCAAGTATGTAGCATATATGATTCCCTTTAGTTCATCATATCATATGATTTACAAAACTAATCTAATACTTCAACTTGGTTTTTTTGTGGTTGTGTATAAGTAATCCCCTAGATATCATAATATAAGCATAACCATAATGATTAAATAGAGTATTTGGAATGAATGAGAAATGCATACCATTTATGAGTAGAAATTAAAAATCATAGACACCAATGAACCTAAATACTCATCTCGATTTCCAAGAAGATGAATATCAAGCATCCCACCAACCTAAAGTGGATAGGGGGTTGGGTGTGTTACACCAATGACCTGTATACACTCCTAGGATATTTATTAATCTCCTGTGATATTTATTGTAATATTTATTATTTTTTTGTAGAGTACTTCTTTAGCACCAAAGGAAATTATTCCACCCTTACCTCTAGAGAAAGAGAGACTTGAAAATGATTTAGCTATAGACATTTCTACCAATCTATTAACCGGTGTCATTCCACCAACACTTGGAAGTTGCACTGCACTCGAATCATTGAATCTATCTAACAATTCCTTAGAAGGTTCCATTCCATATTATCTTAGGTATCTACAAAATCTCATGGACTTGGATGTGACCACAATTGTTTTCATTAACATTGGCACGAACACAAAAATATCTTTGGAAAGACTTGAATCCCAAGGGGAGAAATATTAAGTAAATGAAAAATCATTGCTAACAAAATATGAGATCCATATTACTTTTAAATTTGAGAAATTTATTGTGAACAACAATTACTAGCTAGCAAAAGTTCAAAGCCTTGGCTACATAAAAAAGGAATCAAAACTTCAAATTGAAAACCAACAGATCCTCTAAATGAAATATCTCTTACTATCTTTTTTTCTAAAATATATTATTGTAACATATACAAAGGGTGACAAAAGGGGAGTAATTATACTATATAACATGGGGGAAATCTAAAATGGGGGCAATAATTGGTATGGAGGAGGTGTAATACTCATGACACAGCCCAATACCAAGAGAGATAAAACTCAAGTTCTAAAAGAAACAACCAAGTTATGGGACAAAATAAACAATATGAGCACACCTAGAATTTTTAACATCTCAACAATTCTATGGTGGTCATATGGTGGTTATAATTGTAGTAACATTTTTTTATTTATTGTGATATAATAAGTGATTGAGGATCTCCAAAGGACTTAAATATACTTTGTATTTGCAAGAAAATTAAAGAATGCGTGTGTGCACACACATTCAATTGTGTCTAGCTCGATGGTTTGGGAGGAGAAATTGTATCCTCCCCACCTAGGCTTAAATCTAGACACATGCATACACACACATTCAATTAAGTATATCTCAGAGACTTGGGAGGATACATTTTATTCTCCCCACCCGGGTTGAAATCTCGCTTGTGACACATTCCATTCTTTGTGAGCCAATTATTGTTGAAGATGTAAACCATGAGAAATATCTATTCTCTATTATGGGTAGGAAGGTGATATATATATATATATATATATATATATATTCATTTTCCTAATAAGTGTAGAAAAATCATCTTTAATTTTAGCAGAGACGCAAAATGATTTGGAACACATTTGGAGGGTTGTTAAATATGGCAGAATAGTTTAAATTGGCCAAAAGGAGTTCTAAAATAGAGGTGATGGAAAGAAATCAAATTTCAATGGTTACAATTAAGACCGGGACAGATAAACGGATGGTGTGCATTGCGGGCCTGGAAAGTGCACAGAGTTTAATTCCATAAAGTGGTTCTGAAATGGAAACCACTGGTTTTGAAGGTAAATATGTGTCGTCATGGAGATGATTGCGGAGAAGAAAATTGTTTACATTGAAAACGTTGACCCACTACTCCAAAAAGTTGAATATTATAAAGTTCATGTGATTTTTATTTTGTTTATCTCTGTCAAATCAGGAACTAATATTGGAGTTGTTGCAACTGTTACCTTCGGCCGAATTTAGAATTCTTAGCACCATTATAATCGCCATTACTAGGTATTTTTTCTTTCTTCCATGGATCCCATCCTACTCGAAGTATCTGAACAAAGACCAAAAAATAATGAAGAATCCCTAATCGATAGAGATAATTATGTTTGTGACCCTAAATTCATTATTTCCCCTAGTTATCAATTAATAAGTAACTTAGCTGGCATTAGAGGGAACGTTTTTCCATTTTTGGAGTTTGTCCAAGATTCTCTCATTCTGTATGCAATCAAATTGTGTTTTCAGTTTCCCAAACTTATAGGATGGTGTGAAGAGAAATACTCGGAGTCAAAAAGAGTTGTAATTGATAAAAATGGGCCTAAATTATTATGTAAAATTTATGTTGTGTCAGTCAGGGAGTCATTAAAAATTCTGAAGTCTTTCTCTAAGAATTTTGAACCTTTTGATGAGGAAGAAATTATTAGATTCTATAGGGAGTGTCAACCATAGATTAAAAATAGGTTTTTAAGAATGATTATCAATCTTGATCAGTTCACACAAAGTTTGTATTTTCCCTTAAGCATAGATATCATGGTCAGTGAGGTTCAATGTGTCTGTTGTTTGTTAACTCAGGTTTGAGGTCTTAATAGTGATAGATTCATATTTGAGGTCATGTTAGGTTTCCTGCTCAAATTCTTCCATTCAAAGTCAGGTCAAGTTGTCTGCATTAATTTTGATGAGTTCCTATCTAATACCATCCACAAACATCTATTGAACTTCCACTCTCTTAGACACTTCAAATACTATACATATCTGATGAATACGTTTCTCACCAACAACAATGCAGAGATCCCTAAAGTAGAATCAATATCTATTGAAAGAAACAAGATAAATTCAGTAATATTTATCAATAAAGTCATGTGAAAGGCCTACCGGATGATTTTCAATGTTAAACTACCCAGATTTATTGAAGAAATGTGAATTCACCTACAAAATCGAGAAGACGGAGTAGGAGACTGGATCCTTTTCATAAATTCTATAGTAATATGGGCATATGTATTTCATGAGTTTCAATATTTGTTTCCCATCTTTCTGACCCCCAGATTTTTTTTTCTAGAGTTCATAAGACATAAAATCATCTATGAAACTGAACATTTCATCAAATATCATAGAGCAAGCAATATAAAGTTTTCTTTTTTGATTGGCCCATTCATTGTAAAATCTAGAACATGTCTAGCACAGGTTGAGGAAAATCTCAAAGATTTTTGTTTTGCATAAAAACTAGTTAAAAAATATGATCCTCATCAGATCATATCTAGAAGGAGGAAAATGAACAAGAATGTTCCATATGAGCATGAACCTATTGAAGGCTTGGATAATTTTTTAAATATTGAAGTATGTGTGGATGTTGAAGCCCCTATACAAAAGGCACAAACACAGTAGAGTATTCCAAAGGTGGTAATTATGTTTCCAAAAGATAGTACACATAGTAAGAGGATTGTTTCAGAGGAAATGGACATAGAACCTAAACACACTACCAAAAAGAAAATGAAAACCATCCATACGTAGCAGTATGTAGACTTAGAGGATGAAGGGTCTAAAGAAAAAACATGTTTAGACATGGTGGAGAGTGGAATAAGTGTAATTGAATCCATAGTTGATCAATTGGAAAGTGAAGGTAGTTAATGAGCCTTCCATAGCCAAAAATACTACTTTTCTCAAGCCTCAAAGGAATCCTACCAGTCGAAGGAATATTTATCTAAATGGTATGAAAAAAAAAGAAAGGAATCACTAAGTGAGATCATGAATCTAATGATTGAGGTAAATAAATCTTATGAGCACAAGTCTTCATTATTCACAGTTAGAGACACAGAAAGGAAAACATTCAACATTTCCATAACAAAATAAGATAAGGTATATGATATCAAAATAAAGTATGATAATATCAATGCCCCAGATAAGGTTCAATTCCACAAGAAGACTAGTGACCTTGTATATTCAGATTATTTAAATCCCAATTTGAAAAATGAAAAATTCACATCACTAGTTTCCAATATTGAAGGTCAGCTTAGGTAGGAAAAATAACAAGTAAATCATGTAAGATTCAAATAAAGAAACTTGAATTTGTTGGCCCCAAATCAATGAAATCCTTGTTGGATGAAAAAGACAAAGTGTTTCTCAACCTGAATAAAAAGTTGAAAATGTTTGCTACAGAGCATCCATGGACTGTAGAACTTGTAGCATTGGAACAGGAAAAGGAAGCTTTCAAGAAGCAATCACTAGATTTCCAAGCTAAATTTCTGCAACTGGAAAAGTAAAAATTAGAATGATCAAAATAAAAGACATAAATGGAAACTAGAGTCATAGATTCGTATTCTTTTGTACCCTATATTACTCCCTCTGCTACTGAAATAAAATCAAGAACTGAAGACATTATCCAGGAAATGTCTCAGGTTAGCTTAATGGATGGGGAAATAAAATAATTGAAAGAGAATATCAATAAAATTGAACAAGAGGAACAAAAAAGGGATGAAAGTGTATCACAACTTAAAAAGGAAAACAAACTCCTTCATGAAAAGGTGAATAAAATTAACTCTAGGCTTAAAGGAAAAAGTTTGTTACAAGGAGCCAAGCATATCATCTGGGACTCCATACCAGTTGAGGTTACAAAACTCAGGACATATATAAATTTTTTTAATGATGAGGACAACATTGTAGTTTTGGCTAAACAAGGATGCAAAGTTATTAATGAAACTTTATCAAAAAGACCAGCAAATGGGCCAAGAACGCTATCAATCTCCTTAATATAGTGCCTTCATCAAGTTTGCAGATAATTGGGGTCAAAAATAGAATTTCTTTGATAATATGGGCTAGAAGAATCATAACCAAGAAAAACCTCTCGAATTCAGTCCAGAATAAAGTAGCCCAATTGGAAAAGAGCGTTCAATATTTTAAGGATTTGTTTGAAGAACTATTTATCAAAGGTCTTCCATCATTCTGGGATGGAAAGTGAAATTTACATGAACAAGAAGCCTACAACGCACTCTTGACACAAGTAGGGATGGATCACTCTAGGTTTGAAGACTTAGATGAAGTTTTAAAGGGGAAAACTGTGGTAGAAATGTTATCCATAGATTTTGAAATTTTGAATAAATTTAAGATAATAAAATTAGGCTTGCCTATCATGTCGTATGCCTCTTGCATTGATTTGGAAATTTTAATAAAATAAATGATGGATTATGATATTTTGTCTGAATTACAATGGAAGGAAATAGTAAGATTGGGTAAAACTAAATGTAATTTTCCAGGTCCTAGTAAATGACCATCCATCTATCAACAGAGTATCGTTCTAGACATCAGCCAATCAGATTAAGACACTATCAAGGTCAAAGGGGAGAAGATAAGGATAAATATTGTGAATTATCTCAAGGATCCTGATTTTATGAACTGCTACTTTTTTATAAATATTGTAACACATAATGTACAAAGGGTGAGAAATTTTTTGATGAATCATGTATTATGAGAGTCTTTGTACTATAATATTTTACTAAAGAATTAATAAAGTTGGGTTATCCAGGCTTCTAGGATCCAATCTTTCTTCAAATATTCAAGTGCCAGTGATTGTGTATCATGTTCACTTCAGTGTATGTTCTTCTTTCAGTTTATTTCTATCTTTCCATATATGAATGGTATTCAATTAAAATATTGTTTTAGAATTCATCATGTTGATGCTTTGTCACATAGTTTAGAATATCAATGGTGTTTTTGTCTGCTAAAACAATTTAAGAAATTTCAAAATTTGATTTCCTAAAGTGTTGATTTATGTTCTTCTTCCATCCTTTCTGCTACAATGACATTTAAATTAAACCAACACAAAGTTAGTGTCTATCTTTCCTCTGAAATATTTTCCCATTAATTGACAAATTACCCACATATTCATAAGCTTCAACCTTTTGACTCCATGCCCAATGAATTTCTCATAGGCTCAAACATCAAATCCCATCCAAACATTTATTCACAATCCAAGGACCTAACCTAAAGAAACAAAAATCAAAGCAGTCCTTTCAGTGACTAATTTGGGAGAGAGCCCTCTCTGATACTGGAAGGGTTAGATTCCAGTTTCTAAAGTTGGTTTTTTGTTACCTCTCGGTTTCTTTTCTCAGCCTAAATAAATTATGGAGTGATAAAATAATTGAAGGATAAATTCTATTATTTTCAATGCAATGCACATTTCATCCAAATGCTTAATTATTTTATGTCAACATGTCTAGACTTTTGTTAATTATTTTCCACATTAATTTCCCTACATGTTCACTGAGGTTTCCATGCATTTGTGTTTGTAACTTTGTATATATTTTGTGATTGAATCCTGTCATAACCATGACAAAGAAAAATAATATAAATATATAATGAAAAAAATCGAAGCCACAACATACAATATCAGAGTATTCTCTTACTGTATTGCATAGGGTTCATTCCATAGTTATGATTTACACTTAATGTGGCTATCTTTTAACATTTAAGGTGTTAGGACTCACTAAAAATGGATTCTTCCACTTACCTTTTGTATGTTTCAACAAAGGCCTTACCAAAGGTTCCAAATTATTTTGATCTTTGGATATATGTGTTCAAAATTTCAGACATTGGTGTTGAGCACTCAACACACCCTAAAAAGCCTCTGTCAATTTTTTTTCTTTTTGGGGTACCACTTGATCTTTTGCACTGTCTATTTCAACTTCATTTTTGAGAAATATTTTGTCTTTGCTTATTCTCATGAATCTCATCACCTATTCAGGTTTGTTTGAACTTATGAAACCCCATTACCTAAAAGGCCTTAAAACCTGAATAAAGAATCGACAACCAAAACACTTCACCCGACGCCCTCAGATTCGACATCGAAAGGAATTAAAAGAAGCAAAAGAACCACTTGGGAAACCTCAGTCGTCTAGTGCCGATCTCCATCAGCACTGACAAAAGGAAGTTTTTGTTTTGCGTCGAGTCTTGCATAAGGATATAGCTAATAGATGATTCCCCTTTGGCATCGGTAAAAGATGAGGGGGATAGAATTTAACAAAGAGAGAAAAGAAATCGTCGATAGCCAATGTCCGATGTGCTTATAATAATTGGGGAAAACCTAAAAGGATTGCAACAAACATTCTGAAAGCGCTAAAGGTTATTCTCGATCATCGATCCCCGATGCATTTTCGTCATCAAGAAATTTTTGAGGAAGCTAATACAAAGAAGGCACTTGATAAGTTTATCGTTGATCGCCGACCCTAGATACTTTTTTGGCATCAGACAACTAACGTTTGTTTTAAAAATGAATAACTTAAGGAAATTCCCAACTTTGATTAATACATGCTAATTAAGTCACCGATCTTTAGTGCCACATGTCTTTACTCGATAGGAGGATCTTACAGTCTATTTTTATCCCGATTCATTCTTAGTTCCCTAGATCCGAGTCACACCTCCAAGTCAACCTTGCCATGACAACATTATACGGTGAAATTGATCGGGGTCGGATATTTTTGAAGAAAGAATAAACAAAAAAGTTCATACCACATCCCTAATCCCCGATCCACCCACTAAGATAGCGACACGATGGGACATTTTAGCATTAGATACGATCATATTTTGAGCATTTAAGGAGACAATTAATACCAAATCTTGCATTAGTTTCTACCCCGTGTGCCAATCGAAAAAATCTCTTAAAATAATTGATAGACCACATCACCACCCGTGCCTCCGCCATCAACCCACGATGAATTTAAGTTATAGAGATTCCATGACAAATTTGTTAAAATTTCAGTCATAACCCGAATTGAATGGTTGATGCGACATGGTAAGTTCTTCCTTGTTTAAATTCTCTTGATTCATTGTAAACAAAATCATTTTGTAGATAAGATAATTTTGAAGCATCTGAAGGAGCAAGATGAGTGACTCAAAGGCTGTATCGATCCCATGATTGTAAAAATAACCAGGTTTTAACAAGCTTCAAAGTTATGTATACAAGTCTGTAAATTTGTTGGTTGTAATTCATATGTTTTTTATTTGGTTTTTTGTTTTACACAATCTCTGAAATTTTATTTAGTTGCAGGAACAATGGCACCAAGAAATCCAACCACCAGGCGATCTTCGAGGGCACAGAAACTCAAAGAAAAAGAGCTAGGCGAAGGCTCTTCTCTAGGGGTAGAAAAACAATTGGAATACACTCTGAGGCCTAAACATATCATTAAGACAACAACACAGAAGGTTTTCATCCATCCTCTGACCTTCAGAGATACAGAGGCAAGCATAGGGTCCAAGATGGCACTCCCACTTTAGGGAGAACTCTTTAACGATATCATTCAGGTAGAATACCTAGAATATGTCCCACACAGTGATCCATATTTAAAAGCGTTCGATGAAGAGGTATTCCCAATCATCTGACGATCATACCTACATATGGTGGCAAGTAGAATCCCCATTTTTCCTTGCATATAATTCCTGAAGTGGCTCATCGACGACACAAACACACATAAATTCTTAATCAATGATGACAATGGTGGGTGTGTTGGAGTGTTCCTTATGGTAGAAGTTCATAAATACTACAAACTCAAAGATCTTGAGGAGCATATAAATACAGATTTCATCGTGAATTTCTATGAACTCCACGACACTAGCTGGGTGATGGCCTCATGGTGGAGGGAAGACAAGAACTTCACCAACCAGAGCACTGGATGGTACGGGAGGACCAAATTAAGGGAAACATACATATATTTGATGGCTCTCATTTGCATATTATATGGAGAGAAAGGAATACTCCATATTTTCAGAGGCATGGATGCCCTTGGATTACACAGTGGCGATCTCTGGGAGCTTTTTCCACTAGAGAGAAATAATTTATAAACAATTGAGTATCTATGTACAATAGGCTCAGACGCCGAAGGAAGGATAAACACCATATTTCTACATGGCTTCATACTTGCTTGATGTCATGTGCACCATAAACATCTTCATTGGAATGAATCTAAGATATCACGTTGTAGAGCTCCCAGTGCACTTCTACTTGAGTGTGCTATGGGAAAATAGGTATAAGAAGTCTTAGTCCCTCATCTGCGATGAATTCATCACACAAATTTATTTTATTCTTTTTAAGAAGGAATGCCCAAGACTATCGGCTGCAGCCACTAAAATCATATCCAAGATAGGCCACTAGTACATGGATTAGTGTGACACCTACATTAAGGTATTTGGGGCCACCGGAGCACCACATCTCCTACCAGCGCATGTTCTGGGTTGACTTTTCATAGGAGAAATATGCTATCAAACCATATTGCAAGGATACAATGCCACCTTGGTCAAGGACAATAAGTGGTAGTTCATACCCTATGGTTCCCATGTAGGGTTCTACTTGGTAAAGGATACTGCTCAAGCTAAACAAGAAGGGTTGTGCCAACTCAAGTTCAGATTCTAAACGAGTCCATTACACAAGAATGATCCAAAGGGCCTAGTCTTGCAACATTCTTCACAAGTGTCGTCTTGTTGGTCATACACCCACGACAAATTTGAAGACAAAGTATTCACAGAAAATGCCCAAGACTGGGACGAGGTGGTACAAAGGATGGTCAACCCAAAAATTACCAAGTTTAGGGCCATGAGCCTAGATGAACAGGAAATGAGAATAGACAATTCGGCTCAAGAGGCCCTTAGAGACAGGGAAGAAATCAAAGTGGCAGAGGAAATAGAGGTTTCCCTGGTGACTCCGGTGCAGAACATGGGATTTCCTATGACACTAGAGGCACAGGAAAAGGGATTTCTCATGATAGAAAAAGAACAAAGAGTAATCAATAAGTTGTAGGACAAACCAACCTCCTATAAATAACAAGGGTCCCTGTCGACTACCCAGTCGAAATCTAGACAGGTCCAAGTGGTCCAGAGCCAATACAAATTGAAAAAATCACTAGGTCAGATAACCCTGAAGTTTTAGCACCACAGGCTAGATCCTCAGTGGACGTTTTAGCTCAGCCAAGGACAACAAGAACATCAGGGAGAGAAAATGCACCAAACCCCCTCCATAACTTGATAACATTCTATGATGATGAGGAAAGTTCGGAGCTATCCCTGGTGACTCCGATGCAGATCACAAAGGAAAAAGAGCCCAAGAAGGCATCTTCCCCAACTCCCGATGCTCAAATTTGAGACCTTCCATAGAATGACCAGGAGGTTGAAAGTGTCTTAGATATTGAGCTTCTCCATGTACCGAAGATTGAAATGGATAGTTTGACGGATGAGCCAAGGTCGGGCGAACAAAAGGAAGAAGTTCCAAAATAGAAAATCGACATCTCAACAACTGATTATCAAGTAAGTACCAAGCCTACCCCTGATGCTTCAATTTCAGCCATTACTCTACCTACAAATGAGAAACAACCAGAGTTTGAACCTTCAAAACACACAAAAGAGGTTCAAGAACCTAGTCTTGAACATATATACATCAAAAAAAGCATGAGAAATATGCTTACCTAGGGAGATCAGCGAATCCCCAAAACCGTGGGTGAAGTTTCTGATATACAAGCCATATCCTATGACTAGAAAAGGAAATACATCATAAAGAGGACCACCAAGAAGAGGAGGCTTACTCTAGATCGCTCCATCCTCATCACCATAGAGTAAAAATTGATCATCATCGATAATGCCAAGACATTCGATCTTATCGGAGCAGGGGTGGCGATCACAGATGACACACTAGAGAGAGAAATAAATAATGAAGAGGAGTTGGTCACTGTGCTAAAGAAGTTGGAACATCTGAACCATTTGGAAAAATACTACAAGACTCCACACAAGCCATGGTGTTCTTAAGAAGTGAATTCCAAGATGCCTACAGTAAATTTATGAATGAGAGACACATTTTCACTGCAAGGATAACATTGTTTCAAGAAGACACCCTCATGGCATTGGCAACGTGCAAGGATATTTAAAGGTGGTATGAGAAAGCACACCAAGCAGTGGAAAGGATAGACTACATTAGCGCGGTTGAACAGGGTCGAGATGTCGAAGAGCACAACATCCGGGTACTAAGGGAAAGAAGCATCGACCGCATAAAAAAGTCGGTTGAATACTGAATGAAAATGGCCCAAGAAACTCATTAGGAAATACAAGAGAAATGGGCTAAGTGAAAAAAGAGATGGACCAAAATCAATCGAGTGATGAGAGACATCGGCCTTCTATAATTCGACACACCCGATGACTTTGTCAACTTTCATGACATAGTCAAATTACATGCCAAACAATACTCATCGTGGGTTGCAGAGATAACAAAGGTGGAGAACATGGAAACAAGACAAGTGCAACAGTTCATGGAGCACCCGAACAAGGCTCGGACAATCCTACAATAGTTAATTGCTAAAGTAGTCAAATATTGGGCATGGGAAGTGGAGATTAAGGAGATCCTTTCAGCCCCGATGGATCAACATATGTTCTTGTACACCAACGCGTGCGAGGAAATCTTCTTAAAAGATTCATAGTATGAGAAGATTCATCCACTCAAGTGAGATCATTTGATGACTCTTAGAAGACTGAGAGATGAAAGCGCCATGTGGCAAGTTTTGTTTTACTTAGCTTCACTTTTGATAGTTGTTTTTAGTTAATATTATGTTATAAATAAGAGGATCGACCTGTTAGAAATAAGTCGATGGTAGTTTCAAAGACCCTCATTTTTTTATTTGTAAAGAACTATTTCGGAGATACGTTAATTGAGAAGTCTTGTTTAGGACCAGAGACAAGTTTGTGTTTTTCATCAAAAGTGTTTGTGCTTGGATCTGAAGAAGAATTATTTCTTATTTTATCTCATGAATGGATGTTGTAACGAGTAAGATCTTCTGAATCTGTTGATAATTTATACGATTCAGTATTTTTATAGTTCTTGTCTGTAATGATGAAAAGTAAATCATTGTGTTAATATGTGATTGATGATTAGAGTTAAGGAAACTATTTTTCTTGCCATAGTTTATTGCATGTATGTTTTTCTCTTGATAATCGTATCTTAGTCAATAATTGGAACACCAGCAGGTTAAAGTATTAGTAATAGGCTTGTTTTAGGTGTAAGAATCATTGTTTGCATACTTGAGAAGAAGGGTTATCCTGAGCTCATCCTTCTCCAGTAGTTAAGTCATTTCCCATTTGTTCCTTAGTTGGTTTATACTAGCATTTATATTGTATCGGTCCCACCTATAAGAGAAAATACAAAAAGAGAAATTTTCGAACTGAAGAAGGATATTTCACATGAAGACATATTGTCAATTAATACGTAAACCCCATCGATTAATTGGTTGGATCACAAGATCTGGAGAGCCATTCCACCATTAAATTATGTAGATTCTAATTGGTCCTTGGTGGCGGTTTTGGTTCCTGTTGTTGAGTTAAAGGGATTTAGGACCCCTCAATGGAAATGGTGCTAGGAGGGCTTGAAGAATGAATGGTTGATAATACTTTTTACATAATGTTTCTCACAAATTCTAGATTCAAAACAACCCACATGCATGGCTATTCATTCCCAAGACATCCCACACACACTGAGTACTCCTGAAACGAGTAACTCACCCCATCAAGAGGAATAACATATATTCAATGAAATACCTTACACTGTTCCTCATGAGGATTTGAACCAGTTCCTAAGAACCACAAGAGCTTACGCATGACAGATCGGAGCATTACCCTTAGCTCCATTAATTCCTCGTAGAAAACAAGTAAGTAGACCAATGGTCGATTCCCCCGACCATGTTTTTGTGCACACAGTAGAAGATGTGATATATTTCTCCCTCACCAAAATCAAACATCCTCTTAATCTAATCCTTGAAACACCAGCTAACAACTGCTCTGAGCCTGAAGATTGTTTCGACGAGGAAGGGTTTAACTCAGAACGCTCAGTTTCGGGATCATACAACATGGAAGATAACAATGATCATAATGAATAAAGGGGAAACCCACCTCATAATAATAAACCTTGTTTGGCCATAGATTATTTTTCCATCCTTGGATGAGTATATAACCTTCCCTGACATCCAGAAAATTTACTCCCTAAATTTGACCCTGAAATCTCAGGATTGCCAGAAGACCATATCAAAAAATCCATACTAGCTATCAGACTAATGAATTTCCAACATGAGGACGTATTATGCAATATTTTCCCCTATACTTTTGATAATTCTTCCTCCATGTGGTATTTTAACTTACCTGTAGGATCCATAACCAATTGGACAAAGTTTCAAAAGAATTTTCTAGATAAATTTGTAGAAGAAACCACTGCAAGAGATTTGATGGCCAAATTGTTCGTCGCCACCATGATTTCAAAGGATAAGGTTAAATACCTTAATCAAAGGTTCACCAATATCCTAAACAAATTTCAACTTGAAGATAAACCCACTCAGGAGTTGCAAATCGAGGTATATGCCAATTCTCTCCCAGCTTCTATTTCCATGTTTATGAAGAGGGATGCCAAAACAACCTTAGCTCAGAATTTAAAAGAAGCCAAAACAATAGAATTTCAAATGAATGGATTTAAAGAAGGCCATGTATCACTAGTTAAGAAGGAATTTCAACCTCCTCCTAGCAGAGGACTCCTGTTGACTAGACCCCCAGGGAAACAAACAAAACAAGTTCTTGAAAAGGGAAGAAGAGACATATAAGACCTAAAACTAATGGTTAAGAAGTTTTCAAATGATATCATAGACCTGAAAAGAATTGCAAGGGAAGGAAGCCAAGGTCAGAGGCCCTATAAATGCTTTTTCAAAACAAATCCATCGTTCAAAGAGATTGAACCCCCCAGCCAACTTAAACATCGATATGGGAAATGTAGCATCCAAATATTTTTGTACCTATAACCAAGAGAAACACTCTGAAATATACTTCCCAGAATGGGTACATGCCATGAATTTTATGGCCAACTGGTTTCTAGATGAGGTATACCTAACTGAACAATCAAGTGGCTCAGTTATGAATATTGTCGATCATGAAGAAATTTATCCTCCAGAAGAAATGACCATGTTGATATGGGACCCTGACCTACCAATTCCTTTTGATGACCTATTTGAGGTTCAAGAACCACCTGCAAAAGTCTTGGTTGTGCAAACATGAAGTATGGGTCCACCTATCTCTAATGACCTCACTACGACCCAAACTTTGAGAGGAAAACCAACTCTTGATCACCCAAAATCACCTTTTGTTACCTGAATACATATTATAAAAATCCATACACGAGAATCACCCAAGCTAGACTACAACATAGTAGAATACTTGAAAAAGTTGAAGGAAATCATATTGGTCATGGACATATGTAGAATCCCTCAACAAAAGGAATTCCTATTGCAAGCATTGAAATCATTAGAAAATCCTACAACAAGCACTAACTAGGGAGAAAATCTAACCCCCATAGATTTAAGGAATAAACTAACTTTGAATGTTTGGTCTAAAGATAAGAAGGGAAATCCTTTTCTCCCAACTTTCCTTTTGACATTTGAAGTCTTCAATAGAAACCTCCATAATTGTTTGGTTGAGTTAGGAGAATCCTCTAATTTTATGCATTTGTCTACTTGCCAAACATTAAACATAGTCCCTCTCAAAAGTGACAAACATGTAATGCAACTAGATAGAACCCAAGTGAAGGTTATGGGAGAGCTCAAATATGTAATGATCAGAATAGAGACACACCCTAAATTTGTTCGAGTAATTGACATCATTGTGGTAGATATCCCAGAAGCTTATGGATTCCTACTGAGTCAAGATTGGTCTGATAAGTTAAATGAATACTTTAGTACATACTGGGCTCACCTTTGGATTCCATTAAATGGACACACGAATATGATCAGAATCGATAGGGAAAGATATCTAAAACACATGGTCACTGACTTGGAATATCTTAACGAGCCCTCATCAACAAATTTTCCCATGCTAGGAAATTATTCTTGTGACTCCAATTTTGGGAATTTCTCTGCCCTCTCATTTGATTTTCCTATCACTAAAAAATATGAAATAATCGTTCAAGAAAATTTTCCAAAGACATCCGAAGAAACCCTTTGCTGTCAGGAACCGGTGTTAGAAATCAAAGAAAAGATAGGAGAAAAAGAGGAAAGTGGTAGAAAAAAAGGAGCTGACGGTTTTCACTAAACAATGTGGACCTTATACTTTGATGGATCTAAATAGAAAGAAGGGTCAGTGGAATGGTTCATCCTCATTGATCCAAAAGGTAAACAAAATTTCCTATCTTGTAGACTAGAATTTGAATGCACAAACAACATTGTCGAGTATGAAGCTCTAGTACAAGGGCTAAAGAAAGCCATGGACTTAAATGTTAAATAATCGAATGTTTTGAGAGATTATAAAATCATCGTTAGACAAGTAAGGAACACTATACATTTTTGTTGGACACACCTACCACACTTAGAGGGGGGGGGGGTGTGAATGAGTGTGGGGATCTTTTTCCCAAAACTTTCCTCTTGCACAAAAACTCATCAATTAGCATTCAACATTTATTCATTACCCATTGTTGTCATTTATAACCAGTTATATGTGAGCACATATTAGCAACATATATCAGCAATATATCATCAACAATTCATCACCAGAATGAACACAAAGAACACAAGATGTATGTACAATTTTCTTTTTATTATGGACTACAATCCTTGGGGTTTATTAGCAACAACTGAATAGAGTACAACTCTACAAGAGCATCATCTCTATATGCAAGACTCAGCTTACATTCTCAGCACCAACTGAGATGAGGCAACAATCCTCAACAGATATCAATTTGTCAACAGGTACACAACCTTTCAGTAGTGCATCCCGCGTGTGCATGTGCCCTGGCTCACTACAGCCCATGTGTGAATGCGTCCAGTGTATAATGCAACAAGTGTATGCTTTTAAGCAACTAGGGTTTTGCTTTTCTTCACATTCTGAGATCCTCTGCAACTTGTAATCACTTTCTTTTCTGTCTTCCACTGTCCAAACTGACCCATAGCTAGTCACAACACATACAAGCTCTCCAATAGCTTTCTCATGCTCCACAAAAAATCAATATGAATGCTATCTCAATCATGTATAAATACCTAGTATACCATAGCAATCATGTCACTACTGAATCACAAGAGTGTTGCTCACTCCATCAACCAAATCAACCAAATTGAGCCACATCATAGAAGCCATACCAAGAATTCCCTAAGAATTCACAACACATCAAACAACGGTATCCATCAAGACAATAATGTAACCATACTAGTGTCTGAGTGATAGATCTTAGGCCATAGAATGCAGATCTGGAACCTGCCTCATCATCCAAGAGCTTGACACCAGCTCAAACAAAAATCTCCATGATTTTATCCACTCCATGCTGCATGTACATAGTCAGCTCGCATGTAAGCTCACCCTATACACAACCATCCCACGTGTACACTCACCTTATACACAAACGGCCCGCGTGGACATTAGAAAATAGGTTTTTTTGTGAATCCGAGACTTCTTCCGTCAAGATATCCGACATTGCCGAAAATTTGATGCGTCCATGAGATCCTCCTCTCTCTCTTTTCCTTAGAATAGATCTTCAATCATGCTCAAGAGATCCACATCAATAGGATGCCCTCACAAGAATCTCTCCATCAACACTCCACAAGATATTCACAAGAAGCTCTCCATTGATCCACAAAAGGGTTCTCATCAAATGTGCATTTTACAAGAG
>ML821461.1:71974-82457 GCA_009831015.1 Picea engelmannii
TCTCTTCCTCAAAATAGATCTTCAATCATGCTCAAGAGATCCACATCAATAGGATTCTCTCACAAGAATCTCTCCATTAATACTCCATAAGATATTCACAAGAAGCTCTCCATTGATCCACAAAAGGGTTCTCATCAAATGTGCATTTTACAAGAGATCCTAGATTGTTATTTATACTTTCATATTCTAGGTCACTTAACCCATTTTTAGGTTACTTAACCCATTTCTAGGTCACTTAACCTATTTTCCTTGTTTTAGGGTTAACCACTTTCCATGAATAGAAAGTTCTCCAATACTTTATCAATTAAATATTCCTTCTTGATTTTGTCACTTCGTTTTATTATTTAAATAATCTTTCTAGATTTTGTCACTTTAGTTTATCATTTAAATAACAATTTCTTCTTTTTAAGCACTTTGACTTCTTTGACCTGTTGGGGCTTCAAGCCATCATATGGGGTCCTTCAACTTCGTAGAGCCATAACTCTCAAATCGCGAGGAGTTATGTGACATTCCACATACCACCGGAAATGACATGTCAAGAACTACCCATCTAGGATAGTTTGACCAACAAATTCTTTGATCTTCATCTCATTAATACACTTGCAATAATGGGTCCTCCAATAATTCTTCTAGGATAACTCAATCCGTAAAGCGTCTTCCCATGAGGGATTTCACCATAAGGGGACCACTTTGGAGTTCATTCATTTTTGCACCTTATCAACCATGATAAGAAAATAAGTATTCATCTTTGCATCAATTCACCACTGCATCATATAGATAAACTATGCATCATGTATCAATGACAACTCATTGATCCATCTTCATCAATGCATCATATCAATGATCCATCTTTATCAATTGGTTTCCACTTGGACATCTATCATTCTCATCAATTCATATTCATTGTTCATCAATCATCAATCAATCAATTGCTTGACATCAATCAATGACATCAATCAAACCAAACCATTTACATCAATGACATATGATCCAACAATCTCCCAAATAATCAAACCATCAGCATCAATGACAACATGATCCACAAATTTCAACTCTCCCCACCCGAGGAATTACCAACAGGAAGTGAACAAACTAATAGAACATTTTGAAGCCTTCAACATTACAGAAATCCCCAAAACAAACAACACTCTTATTCATTCTCTAGCTACTGCTACCTCAAGGATATCCCCTCTAGAAGACTACGAATCCTCCTGATTCACTATGGAGATACTCTACAAACCATCGGTACCCAACAATATTTCTAATTGGAAGGTCTTTGAAGGAGATGAACAGATCATAAACTTTTTGACCAATTAGGATAATTTTAAAGACTTGGCTATTGATGATGAAGTATTCCAGGAGAAATTAGCAGAAACCGATCCTCATACAGATCAACCAACTGACAAACCAAGGTATCAAACAATACCCAAGGGAGTATCCAATTTAGAAAACCTTTTTGACCTAAGGGAAATATTTAAAGGGTCAAAGAACGCAAAGACATGGAGCTCATGTCCCATGCACGAAACGATAAACCTACGAACCCCGAAAAACCCCAAGAATACAAATCTCGGCAAGACAATATCTAAAGAGGAAAGGAAGGACTATCTCAAACTTTTTAGACAATACCAATATGTCTTTGCATGGTCCTACTGAGATCCGAAAACTTATTATACCCTTATCATTCAACACAATATCTCGTTAAATCCTGAAGTGAAACCCTTCCAAAAGAATCTTTGAAAGTACCACCCATCCCTAGAGCCTTTCATGTGTTAGGAGTTAAAGAAATCACTAGATACCAATATTATCTTCGAGGTTAGACACTCTGCATGGGTAGAAAATTTGGTTCCTCTAAGGAAAATTTTTAGGGAGATTCGCCTATGTGTAGATTTCAGGAACCTCAACAAAGCTTCAGAAAAAGACAATTACCCAGTTCCACCAATGGAGAAACTCTTGCAGACCGTGTCTGGCTCTAAGATTTTCTCCCTTCTAGACATTTTTTCAGGTTACAACCAAGTTCTGGTTTCAGAGGAAGACCATTTGAAGACTACCTTCCAAACCAAGTGTGGGAACCTTTTCTTATAAGCGCATGCCCTATTGGATTATCAATGCAGGGGAAACCTTCCAGAGGTCCATAGACATAGAATTTCGAGGACTAATAAACAAGTGTGTAGTATTCTATTTGGATGACGTAAGTTTGTATTAAAGGAACAAAGAAGATCACATCCAACACTAATAACCCAGATTTTCCAAAGGTGTAGGAAATACGGTATATCCTTAAACTATAAGAAAAATATCTTTGGTGTCAAGGAAGGTAAACTACTAGGACATATTATATCTCAAGAAGAAATTTGCATAGATACAGAAAGGATTAGGGCTATATCTCAGATTCCATTACCCCACAACAAAAAGGCTATGCAATCTTTCTTTGGGAAAATAGTTTTTGTAAGAAAATTCACCCCCGATTTTGTTTAAACTATTAAGCCCTTATAGAAAATGATCCACAAAGATTTTGAGGTTAAGTGGGATGATGAATGGAAATTTTCCTTTAGCAATATTAAGGCTGCAATATCTCAAGCCCTAGTATTGCGAAGCCCCGACTTTGGAAACGATTTCTTCCTATACACTTTTTCTTCCGACCAATCGTTAGTCGCAGTATTGACTCACAAGGATGATGACAAGAATGAGGCCCCAGTCTCCTTTATGAGCACTAATATCCAAGGGGTCGAACTGAATTACCCTACTATAGAAAAACAAGCTTATGTAGTGTACAAGGAAGTGAATCACTTTAGATCTTACATCCTTAATAACTATACCAAATTCATCGTCCCTCACCCTACAGTCCGATCCCTATTCACTCAACATGAGATGGGGAAAAGAAGAGGAAATTGGATGGCAGTAGTCCAAGAATTTGATCTAGATATAAAACCTGCTAAACTGGTTAAGGGACAAGGATTATGGAAACTGGCAGTTGAAACCTAGGACCAAGTAAATGGATACCCCAGATCGGAGAATGAATTAGCATTGTGGTGTGATAAAGCATCATACCTCTCCCTAGGACAAGAGTCTTGGTATGATAATGACGTACACAGACCATCATAACCCTCAGGGTCCCTGCGCCTGACCTCCTGGTCAAAAGGATCATTATGTCTAAATTCCTTTGAGCTGAAGCAGCTCTTTCGATTCCCACGGGAATCTCAATTTCCCAATCCACAGGTCCTTATTTCCCTGTCACGGCCTCTGCATGCGCCTATGACTTTGCCTGATGATAATTTTGGGTTTCGGGGTTTTGTGATCCCTGATGTCAAGAGTCCCCTATCCTCTTGAATCCCTGATCTCCGATAAGTCAATTCATCGATACACGCCTTTACATGTTATCCCTCCTGGCTAAACTCATGGCCCACGTGACCACTATCCCCGTGACCGTAGTCTTATCTTTCATCGGGGTTTCGGGCTTTCCAATGCAAAAATACATGGACACTCTTGTCATCAGGATTCTCGATTCTCCAAATTCTGATTTCCTGATGTGACTCTCCTATCGGGACCTTTCCCGAAGGCTTTGATCGATGCCACGCGTCCCCTCAATATGGATGGTCCTAATCGCCTCTCGCGATTTCGTGACTTCTGATTCTTCGGAAGTCTTGCCCTCAGGATTCGTGAAACGCCAAACCCCGATGCGCATATTTGAATTTTCTATCGGGACTTTCCCCGATAGTCTGGATCTATGCCACGTGTCCCCAACAGATGGACGGACCTGATCCAATCTTGCGATTTCGCAACTCCAAATGTCTCGACCTTCTCGACCTCGAGAACTCCGATATCCCGAACGCCGACATCCCGATAAGTCAATCCTTTCGGGACTTTCGCCCTCCTATTCACGAAGTTAAACCTCGTGCATCTCCCAATCAATCTGACGGTTTTCGGGTGTTTCACTCTAGATCTGACGATTCAGATCCATCCTTCTTGTGCGCTCCTCCTGAGCTTCCTTACTGGATGTGAAATCTTCAATGGTCCAGATCTCTTTCTCCAGCTGATCTGACGGTTGTTGTTCTCCCTTCTGAGCTTGCACACTTTCTTCCCAGCCTTGGGAGGATTTACCAAAACTCAAAGGCCTCGACCTTTGTTTGGTTCCTCCTGCGAGCTCTCGGATTTAAGCCTCACCTGCGTTCTCCATGACGTTGTTCCTCATGAGCTTGGAGAACTCTAAACTCTCCAAAGAGTTCTTTGACCTCTGCATTCCTTGTAGCTATAGCTCCGTGCGCTAAACGCACTACTCCTCCTAAGCTTATCCTTGAATCCCCAAGGGATTTTTTGAATTCTACGCCTCTGCAGAGTCTTCACACACACAAAGTGCTATCTCTCCTAAGCTTCTCAAACACTCAATTCTCTAAGGAAATAAATCCTTCTTCTTTCTCCCACAGATGGAGAAATTGGATGCCCTCTTGGCTATCCTTCTACTCAAGCAACCTTTTGCTGATTCTGCAGGGTGTTCAACAACTTTGTGAAGATCCTTCAGTGGATTCTTCCTCTATATTCCAGAACTCAAAGAGTTCTCTTCTCTTCTATGTGCCTGTCTGCACCCTGTCTCAATGCCCACCTGGCAGAGTGTCAAGTATCCTCAGTGATTCTGACTTCTTAAGAACTCACCGCAGAGTTCTTCCTCTGTGTACTCCTTACACTATCTCAATTCCCACCTAGAAGAGTGTCAAGAATCCTTAGTGATTCTAACTTATTAAGAACTCACAACAGAGTTATTTTCAATGCACCTCCATGCATATGCTCAATGCCCATTTGGAGGAGCTTCACAGAACTCACAGCAGAGTTCATGTCTGCAAATGTGTCACTCATTCACAACCTTGCCTCCTAAGGTGTTCAACAACCTCATGGATCTTTCTCCTGAATTGATGATTTCAACTGTTGTGCCCTCCTGGCATGCCTTTGTCCGAACCCGCAGAATTCAGAAGTGCATCCTCTGTGCACGGCTATCAGAACCGCAACGTTTTGTCACACCCTCCTGGCATGAAGCCTCAAATACCTTTCAATTATGAAACCAAACAACTCCTGCAAATGCATAAACATAACATACATTAACATCATATAAAGAACACTCACAGACATCCACATAACACAGAAATACATGCAGGAAAAACTACTTCTGTTTATATTAAATGGAAAATGCTTGTTTTTACAAGGTGTTCCTGAGCACGGCCTGAAACAAGGTCTCGCCTCTTTTTTTCTTTTCTATCAACTCCTCTCTACTACCTCTCCGCCTTCTCTCCTCTCTTTCTCTTCTCTTACAACCACTACTACTTTTTCAAAATGAGATACAAAATCTCTTTTACCTGAGGGGGCTCTTCGAGTTCTTCCCTCCAATCTACCTACCCTATTCAATTACATTGAATGGGTTGTCTAGTCCACTGTCGGATCTAGATATTAGGCTTACAAAACATTAAAGTCCTATCTACCTACAACCTGCGCAAAGGCACGACTCCATAGCTCAACAGCTTAAACATTTAATTACATTCAATTTCTAAATCAAAATGAGGATTGCGCCTCTCTTCAGCTTTGAATGCATGCACTTGACGTGGCTGGATGGCTGGCTGGCTGACATGAGATGATGCTCCTGCATCATACTCCTCAGCTGCAAAATTCATGATCTCCTACTCATGAGCTTCCCATCTCAGTTGTTGAAATCCCCTGGATCCCAAATCATTCTCTGGAGCTGTTTGTCTGCTCCATCTTACTATTGTTGTTGTTGCTTCTGCGCTACTGTGGCTGCTTCTTCTTCCTTTCTTCTCAGCTACTCCTCGCTGGCAGTCCTTGCTGACCTTATGATCAGTTCTTGGATCTCCTTGATCACTTCGTCCAACTGCTCCAGTGGCTGGCTCTGCTTATGCAATCTCCTCAGCTGCAAAATGTTTCTACATATGGGTAGATCATCATGATCTCCCATGCCATCGTCTTCATCTTTCATGGCCTCAACCTGCCACCCTGCTGCAAATTTCATCTCTGCAGTCTTCCTTTGATTGACCTGTTGTTTAGTCACCTTCTCTGACAACTCAATTTCTGCTAGTTCTCCTGCTGGTTTTGGATTCTTCAGCCAATCCTCCAACATTTTCAGTTCCATCTCCCATGGAGTGATTAATCTGCCTTCCTGCTCTTCGGCTTCTTCTACTGCCAGCTTCAGTGTTGCATCTTCGTTCTTTTCGACTTCCTGGCTGAAAGCGTTGAGCCATTCCTCAGAATGCTCATTCTCTTCTTTTTCTCAGGCATCTTTAGATATATGTTCCAATTCCTCTTTGCAGTCTCAGCTAGTTGTCCTTCTATTATTGTCACACCTGCAACATAGATTTTTGTCTCCTCTCGGGCAAATGGTAGGAATATCTGTATTCCCCCAATCACTAGAAGGTCCCTCAGATCCTCCTCTTCTGTCAGCTACATCTGTTGATATAAATCCTTCCCTGAGCTCACCTACTCTGTCAGCTCTTCTGGTTGATTCCAACTCATATGCTCATCCCTTCCCACCTGGCAATATGAGATGCTTCCACTGCCCTCCTGGCAGTCTTCGAGATCCCGCAGTGACCTCATTTCATTGCCCAGCTGGCAATGTGAAATTCCTTAGCTATCCTCATCATAGTCTCTGAGATCTCGTAGTGATCTCAACTCGTTGCCCACCTGGAAAACTGGAATTTCCTTTCTACCCTCCTGGCAGTTCTTGAGATCTTCAGCCGATCCCAATTCACTGAGATATCTCCCAGTCTCCAGTTCACATATCTGAACCATCTCCTCAGGTCCATCGAGGTTTTCAATATGCCTCAAGAATCCTCTTAATAGCCTCTGATGTCTTCTGACCATCAGCTCCTTGACTGGCCATTTTTCTTTTGCCTTCCTCATGGGCCATTCATATACCCATCTCGACTTGGCTTTCTGTTGCATCTGCAATGCAAGTTTTTCTATTTCTTTATTTATATCAAAAATCTCTTCATATATATCTTTTTGGCTCCATAGATCTAAGTTTTTACTTCCAGCATATCTATGACTTTTAGTAGCCATGTTGTTGTCCCTATATTCTCTCCTAGAAAACCTGTTGTTGTCACTCTATACCTCGAGTGTTTCCAGCTTCCTCCTACAGTCCTCCTGACTGTCTTCTAGACTGTTTCCTACCTGCAATCAAATCCTTATAGAGTTTCAGTACTTTGTCTTCTTCCCTTTGCCTCGCTTCACATGAAATATACAAGTGAAGTCCCCGCTCTGATACCACTTGATGTGTATCACAGTGCTCTTTACCTCTTATGCCTCCCACACCTTAAATATACAGACAAGAATCAAGATTTGATACGACTTGACGTACACAAACCAACATACCCCTCAGGGTCCCTACACCTGACCTCCTGGTCAAAAGGATCGTTCTGTCTAAATTCCTTTGAGCCGAAGTGGCTCTTTCGATTCCCACTGGAATCTCAAATTTCCGATCCACAGGTCCTTATTTCCCTATCACGGCCTCTGCACGCGCATATAACTTTTCCCCAATGATAATTTTGGGTTTCGGGGTTTTGTGATCCCCGATGTCAAGAGTCCCCTATCCTCTTGAATCCCCGATCTCTGATGAGTCAATTCGCCGATACACACCTTTACATGTTATCCCTCCTGGCCCACGTGACCACTATCCCCGTGATCGCAGTCTTATCTCTTGACGGGGTTTCGGGCTTTCCAATGCCGAAATACATGGACACTCTTGTCATCAGGATTCTTGATTCTCTGAATTCCGATTTCTCGATGTGACTCTCCTATCGGGACCTTTCTTGAAGGCTTCGATCGCTGCCACGCGTCCCCTCAAGATGGATGGTCCTATTCGCCTCTCACGATTTTGTGACTTCTGATGCTCCGGAAGTCTTTCCCTCAGGATTCGCGAAAGACCAAACCCCGATGCGCAAATTTGACTTTTCTATCGGGACTTTCCCCGATAGTATGGATCTCCACCACGTGTCCCCAACAGATGGATGGACCTGATCCAATCTCACAATTTCGCAACTCCAAATATCCAAACCTTCTCGACCTCAAGAACTCCGATATCCTGAACGTCGATATCCCGATAAGTCAATCCTTTCGGGAATTTATCCCTCCTATTCATGAAGTTAAACCTCATGCATCTCCCAACTGATCTGATGGTTGTCGGGTATTTCTCTCTAGATCTGACTATTCAAATCCGTCCTTCTTGTGTGCTCCTCCTGAGATTCCTTCCTGGACGTGAAATCTTCAACGGTCCAGATCTCTTTCTCTAGCCGATTTGACAGTTGCTGTGCTCCCTCCTGAGCTTGCACACTTTCTTCCCAGCCTTGGGAGGATTTACCAAAACTCAAACGCCTCAACCTTTTTCTGGTTCCTCCTGCGAGCTCTCGGCTTTAAGCCTCGCTTGTGTTCTCCACGACGTTGTTCCTCCTGAGATTGGAGAACTCTAAACTCTCCAAAGAGTTCTACGACCTCTCCGTTCCTTGCAGCTATAGCTCCATGCACTGAAAGCACTACTCCTCCTAAGCTTATCCTTGAATCCCCAAGGGATTCTTTGACTTCTGCGCCTCTGCAGAGTCCTCATGCACACAAAGTGCTATCTCTCCTGAGCTTCTCAAACACTCAGTTCTCTAAGGAAATAAATCCTTCTTCTTTCTCCCATAGATGGAGAAATTGGATTCCCTCCTGGCTATCCTTCTACAAAAGGTACCTTTTGCTGAGTCTACAGGGTGTTCATCAACCCTGTGAAAATCCTTCAGTGGATTCTTCCTCTATATTCTAGAACTCAAAGAGTTATCTTCTCTTCTCTATGCCTGTCTACACCCTGTCTCAATGCCCACCTAGCAGAGTGTCAAGAATCCTCAGTGATTTTGACTTCTTAAGAACTCGCAGCAGAGTTCCTCCTCTATGCACTCCTTACACTAGCTCAATTCCCACCTGGAAGAGTGTCAAGAATCGTCAGTGATTCTAACTTCTTAAGAACTCACAACAGAGTTCTTTTCAATGCACCTCCATGCATATTCTCAATGCCCATTTGACAGAGCTTCATAGAACTCACAACAGAGTTCTTATCTACAACTGTGTCTTTCATACACATCCTTTGCTCCCAAGGTGTTCAACAACCTCATGGGTCTTTCTCCTGAATTGATGATTTCAGCTGTTGTGCCCTCCTGACATGCCTTTGTCTGAACCCATAGAATTTAGAAGTGCATCCTCTATGTACGTCTATCAGAACCACAGTGTTCTGTCACACCCTCCTTGCGTGAAGCCTCAAAGACCTCTCAATTCTAAAACCAAACAACTCTTGCAAATGCATAAACATAACATACATTCACAGCATATAAAGAACACTCACAGACATCCACATAACACAGAAATAGATGCAGGAAAAACAACTTATGTTTATTTTAAATGGAAAATGCCTGTTTTTACAAGGTGTTCCTGAGCATGGCCTGAAACAAGGTCTCGGCTCTTTTTTTCTTTTCTATCAACTCCTCTCTACTACCTCTCCACCTTCTCTCCTCTCTTGCTCTTCTCTTACAACCACTACTACTTTTTCAAAATGAGATACAAAATCTCTTTTACTTGAGGGGGCTCTTCGAGCTCTTCCCTCCAATCTACCTACCCTATTCAATTACATTGAATGGGATATCTTGTCCACTATCGGATCTAGATATCAGCCTTACAAAACATTAAAGGCCTATCTACCTACAACCTATGCAAAGGCACGGCTCCACAGCTCAACAGCTTAAACATTTAATTACATTCAATTTCTAAATCAAAATGAGGACTGCGCCTCTCTTCAGCTTTGAATGCATGCGCTTGATGTGTCTGGTTGGCTGGCTGGCTGACGTGAGATGATGCTCCTGCAACAGATAAAATGACTTATCTCCTTCATCATGGAACTTTCCCAGAAAACCTAAATCCTAGGGAAAGAAGAGACCTTAGGTTAAAATCAATACAATATCACCTCATCAATTTGGTGCTCTTCCGAGTTAATTATTATGGGGTAATATTAAGATGTCTCAAACGTGAATATGCAGACAAAGTTATGAAGGATCTCCATGATGGTCTTGCAGGTGAAAATTTTGCGGGAAACACCACCGCTCACAAAATACTAAGAGTTGGCTATTATTTCCCTACTATGTTCAAGGACTCTCACACATACACTGGAAACTGTAAAACTTTCCAAATAACCACAGGGAGGGAAATGAGAGTAGTTGTCCCACTCCAACCTATGGCCGTTTCCAGGCCATTCGAGAAATGGGGGTTAGATATCATAGGAGAAATTACAATGAGTTCCTCAAAACAACATAGATATAAACTGACTGCCACAGACTATTTCACAAAATGGGCAGAAGACATCCCACTAAATCATGTGAGAAAAAAGGTGGTGATCCAATTCATAGAGAAACATCTGATCACCAGGTTCATGATGCCTTTTGTCCTTGTTTTTTATAATGTTGCTTATGTTTAT
>ML821462.1:0-25128 GCA_009831015.1 Picea engelmannii
GCCAACTCGTCACATGTTCCAACTAAAGATGAAAAAGCCACCTGGTTCATTGAGCAGATCCAACACATTTTCTAATAGGTTCAGGATATTTTACAGAAGTCCAATGTCAAGTACAAGCAATGCCATGATCAACATCGGGTGCCACACAAGTTTTGGGTGGGAGACAAAGTTTGGTTTCACTTGTAGAAAGAACACCTTATAGGGGCCCATCGAAATCTTCTCCCGCTATGTTATGGACCTTACACCATCACCAAGGTTGTGGGTGAAAATGATTGTGAGCTCAGCATTTCCCCTTTCCTTGGCCTACACCCAGTGTTCAATGTGGATCTCCTTCATCCTTATTTCCCACCATTATTGGACATCTCAGAGATAGAAAAACAATTAATACCCATAGAGCTCAACCCTGACTGCATGCAATGGGAATCTAGTGATTTTATTATGGAGACATGGGTCAAGTTCATTCACCAACAAAGGATCCATCTTTAATGAGTTGTCAAAGCAGGGCAGCTCCTGCACCAAGGCAAGTGGCTCACATGGGGCTAAATTCAGCAGACTTTTTTGCATCTGATGGGGGAACTCAACACAATGGAGACAATTTCTTCCTAAGGGGGGAGGATTGATCCAGATGGGTTTTGGTGGCCTCCCAACTATTCGAACTAACTCATTTTGGTAGTTTTCCAGTTTGGCAGTTTTTTCCTAGTTTTCGAATCCTCAACTTTCGGGGCCATTTTGAGGCCCTAAACAGTGTTTTTAGGGCTCACCATAGTTGAATTAATGAATAGGTTAAACTGTGATGGAAACATGTGTAGTCCTTGGATAGAAATTTCCAATGGGCTATCATGTGCCTAAAACGGAGATTGTATGAAAAAGTTACAACCCCGGGAAGTTGATGTACTAACTTAACCCAACGAGGCCCACGTGACTTTTGGCGCTTCATCTCCTAGGGTTAGGTTTTTGGATATCCAGGTTTTTGGAATTCCTGTTTATTGTAAAAATTCTTGGAGAGCCTCATTGTAACCATATTCTTGCGAATGAGCATAGCCATCATCTCTTCTTAGAGATAAGCCTCAACCATTTTATCAAGCTTGTTCTCAATTTACATTTTACAGTTTCAACATATTTCCTTATTGAATAGAAACTAGTTTTACTGTATCATAAAATCCGAATCATTCTAACTCCAGAATGACTGTAATCTTGGTTGGATCTACTAGAAATCCATGTTTGCAGACTATATGTCCCAACAAAAGTCCAAATGGTGTGCAAAAGTTACACTTCTTTAGGTTCAGCGAAGTATGACACTATCTACACCTATCCAACATCATCTTGAGTACTTCTATATGATCCTTCAGTAGACTGGACATAGTCCAATCATACAAGTACACTTCAAGGAACTTATGAATAAATTATTTGAACGCTTCTAGCACAACTCTGGAAAATACGATTGGGGAATTCTTCAGTCCAAAGGGCATGACCGTATACTAATAAATCCCCAACTCTGTCACGAAAGTTCTCTTGTGCCAATCCTCCTACACCATTTTTATCTGATGGCATCCAGAGAATCCATCTATGAAAGAATAAGTTTCTTGTCCTCCTATGTTCTCTAGTACCTCATATGTGAATGGTGTTGGAAATGGATCATGTAAACACGCGTCATTAAGCTTCCTACGATCCATGCAGATCCTGATTCCTCCTATCTTTTTGACCTGCACTACCATTGGACTGATCCATTTGGATTCTTCTACTGGTTCAATAATCCATGTGTCCAACATCCTATCTAGTTTAGATTTCACCTTCTCTTTGTACTTTGGATTTAACCTGTAAGGCCTCTGGCAAACTAGGTTAGCACCTAATTTTAGTGGAATCTTCATCTCACCTAAGTCTCCATCTATCCCCTTCATCTATGAAAATGTCTTTGGGAATAGGTAATGGTATTATCGTAGTAAGTCTGTAATATTCTCTATTATCTCTTCACTCCAATAATCTCATATCCACTCAAGCTTGGGATTCTTTATTGTCCCAATGTTTACCTTCCACATCTTTATCATTTGTGTGTATGTGGAGGACTCAACATTTGGCCCTTCTACTACTCGTTCTACTTCTGTTTTAGATACTTGTACATTTCTAGGATCTTCTTCATCATATTCTTCCTTAGCCACATTGTAGCATTCCAATAACTCAGGGAAATGTATATTGGCTTTGTGCACACTACAAACTGATACTACATCCAGCATTACTTCTTCCAAGAATATATTACTTCAAATAGCTTGTAGCACTGCATATATTGATGGATATTCATGTTCTAATGTGAATGTGACTTTGAACCTTTGGACCAACTCTTTCCATTGTGTGGTCTCCCTGCACATTTCCAATTCCAAATACCAGTGCTTTGGAATTGTGTCCAGTGTGTGTATAAATATGTGCATCCATTCTATCTCTGATACTGAACTCCATAAAGCCCTGCACTACTCAACATGACCTACTGGGTCACTCTCTCCTGTATACTTTTGCGCAATGTCTTCTTCCTCAGTACCAAACCTTATTTGCATGATTCTGTTGCACTATGACCAATAGTTTATCCCCTCTATGTGTGCAACCCACCATCTAACTGGAGTTGCTTTTAGGAAAACATCTAGTGCTAACAACCTTGGTTGTTTGGGTACCTGCAATTCAAATTCCTTTAAAAACATACTTATATCAGTTAATACTTCAAACTTGGGTGGATCACATGGTTGTGTTCCAATCCAGTGCAAGGATTAGTTTATGTGTGTACATCGTCTAATTGACACTTCATGCATCCTTTGCTACCAATTCTCTAGACCTTCTTCTGAATCTGATGCACACGAAATAATACTTCTCCAACTTAGCACACCATCTATAGCCAAGTTGACATAATCCTCCATCCGTGCAGTCATGTTGTATAATTTGTCAATGTCGTTCCCTCTTGCTGGCTCTATGTATCTTTTTCCTTATGATGTTCCTTATGATGGGTCCAAGTGTGCAGTAATTTTCAAGTCTACAACCTGAAATATCATCTCCCTCCTTTTCAAGTTAATGATTGCATGTTTATCAAAATCCCATTCTAGTCTTATTAGTGTTGGATATGGTTGACTATCATTGACTATCTCAATAACTTCAAACTCTGCCATGTTGTGCACCCCATCTATGTTCACAGGTACTCCTGTTAGACAACCAATCAGAACTATTTTGTGTTGATTTGTGAACCTTAACTGAACATGATACCATACTAAATGGGGTTTCCCATCATTTCCCATGTCTGCTTAGGTAAAAAAATCATGTATGAACCCAAGTCCAAGATAACATTATCCACATCGTACTCCCCAATCTGCGCATTGAATCAAGATTCTCCATTGGTTCTCTTCTTGTGCAGTACACGATTTACCATCATTTGGGCGATAGGAGTTTCCCTTCCTCTTGTACAGTCATCGATCATGTCATATAATGTGCTCTATGTAGTTTCATTTTCATTAGCTCTACACAACTCCTCAAGAATTTTGTTAGCGTGCTTACCTTTCCAGTTGGCTTCTCTAGCACAGCGTGATCTTCTACATGAGATGCAGATGACATTGATGCTCCCCCATCTTTTCCAAGTATTTATTTTCTCTCTCTCTGATATGTCTCATTTTCCTGCTGAGGATCAAAAGTTGGCATAGGCCCTACTGAATTCCTTACCCATTGCTCAATATGGTTTCCTCCATTTGTCATATCAGCTCTTGTTCTAGCCCCTATGTGCGTAACAACTACTATTCTTAGTCCTCCATTCTGTTTTTCGTCTGATATAGCTACGTGATTGAAGAGAATGCTCATGGATGTTGATAAAGTATCATTGGTTTAACGACTTCAAATTCCTCCAAGAAAATGACATAACAGAGGCACGTAAGATCGATGGAGAAATTTTGGGTGGCTTTGCACTAGCTTTCTGAGACGAGAACATTTGCATTATGAGTTACTTGAACGGATAGATCCATCTTTAACACCTCTAACTCCACTACACAATGAATCACTGCACTTTTCTAAAACAATACCCTGATTGAGGAGGAGAATTGTTGATAAAATTCTTCTCTTCTGCGTACATTTGCGATTGAATTGGGAACAAAATGATTTCACATCGATTTGACCATATTAGATTCATGATCTATTGCAAAGAAGGGTCTACTCATTACAAAAATAGTTATTGACTTGGTCAAAACAAACAAATAATTGACCAAGTCTGAAGAGAAACGAATAAATTCAATGGGATTTGTATCATTATAAGTGTACAGAAGAAGTTGATATCTACCGATTTCATAACTACCAACTGGGCGGTTCCAGAGTACAGAAGAAGTTGATATCTAGCGATGGGAAAATTCCACGAGAAACCTAGATGTGATCCGGGCCAACTCATGCAATCTGGGCGAAGCTGGACACCACTTATTTAAAGGAGAAGAGATTTCCCGTAATTATTCCACATGTAGGGCCACATGCGCATCATATAACTCTAATTGAGAACCAAAGGAATAATAAAAGTCGACTTCCTTGAGATAATAATCGACTGCATGAGCACCAGTCGATAGAATAAACGACTACATAGTCTAATCAACCTGGGATGGAAATGACTACTCACAAAATCGAAAAAGGAAGAATCTTGGTCGACTGATAGCAGTCTTTGTTGGGTTAATTCGACATTGACGAATATTCGACCAGGCATTGGGGCCATCGATAATAATATATATATATATATATGAGAGTTGTATTCGAAGTGCATCTTATACCAAATGCAACGGAAGATAACCTATAACTTAAAGAATATTTACAATTGACGAGAACGTGAGTGTAGGAGAACTCAATCATGTATCCGATGAAGAGAACAATTACCAATGGTCGAACAAGCCAAAATCGACCAAGAAAAATGTCTACTTCTTTTATTGTTGTATTTTGGACCACCCCCTTCTGATACAACATTCTCCTCCTCCTGAATTTTGTACATATATGATGTGCATTCCCTCATCAAGTCGAATGCGCGGCAATCATTTTCTTCATGTCCCACAAACTTGTAAAAATTGCAAAACAAGTTCTTTTTTGTACTCTCATAATTCTGTAGTAATGGACACTCAATGGGATGATGGCTTCATTTAGATTACATATCTCACAATACCTTCCTCTTGGTAATGGATTCGGCGATCTTGTTGCTAAATACTACGGGAATGTTGAGCATTTGTCCTTATGATGGCCTTTAGTTCTGCACTTGGTACACCAAACTTGTTCTCCTTTCTCCTTCTCTTTTGTAAGTTCTACCAGTTGAATCGTCAACGCAACCAACTGCGTTTGAACTTGTGTCATTCCTCCATTATCTCCTATAGGAGATGATTCCAATTTCATTGCAATTTTCAGTGCCTCGGGCTGCGACGTAACCTTATGTTCAATCAATGTCCTGTGAATGTGTGGTAGAATCCCTGCAATAAACTATTCTTGATGTTATTGATCTGGGATCTGGAAAGTCAATCTACCCATCACATCCTTAAATATCTGATCGAAATCCAATACCGACCCGGTTTGTACCTATTTAATATCCTTTAATTTTGTGATGTACTACAACTTTGAATTTGGCTTCTTGAACTCTTTCAGCAGCACTTGCCTTATCTCTTCCAAAGACCTAGCCTGTCCTGTAAGCGTGATACTCTGTAGCTTCATATACCATACTAGTTCACGACCTATAAATGTTGTCGCTAATTGTACACTATTCACAACGTCATCATGTATGTTCTTAGCTGCCCAAATTGTTTCGTAGACAAACAGATGTTGTTATGGGTTCTCTGACCCCACTCCTTGGAACTCGGGAAGTCTAAGAGTATTATCTACCCCTGTCATGTTTCTCTTTGTAGTTCCTTCTTTTGGTGATACTAGTTAACTCTGATTCTGATTCTGACCATACGGACTACTTCTATTGTTCTGATTGCTACTACTTTTTCCACCTTGGCTAACTATAATGGATTTTGACAATTCTTCAATTTTTATCTTTGATGGTGGTGATGCACACAAGGTCGTGGATTCAACATAGGACTCAATCTGAGGAGTACTTAATGACTCTTCTATTACTGGACTGGACTAGAACTCCTCTTCTTCCCCTCCCATATATGGCATATCCATGATTCAGAATATTGTGCAAGGTTCTCTCCCCTCTGGCTCACTATGCGGCTCTCCTTTCCCAGCCCCAATATTTCGCCTCTTGTACCTCATTCCTCTGTGCAATACTCCAAACTCATATTCTTCCTCTAGTATACCCTCTTATTGCATCTTTAATCCCTTCCTTCGTTCTTTATCGCTTCCTTCATTGTCTCATGTTCTCATACTATCCTCTTGTCATCTCACGGTTCCCCTATGTGTGAAAAACCCTTTAGTAGTTGGATTGCATAGTCATCACATACTTGTCACACAACAACATCCTTATCCATGTACCGAATGATTTCATGAACGTTCTGCGTGAACCCTTGAAAAATTCCCTTTCTATGATGTTGTATGATTGGGTACAATCTATTGCAAATTATGTAATATATCCTCCTAGTATGCTATCCAACCAAAAATAAATTGCATGAGTAGTTGGGTTATTTACGGAGTTCAACTGTCTTACCAACTCAAGAATCCAATTCCTCAACACTGCATTTCTATACCTTCCAGTATTCTCCACTAATCTTTCTAGTCATTCAGTCAGAATAATTGGAAATTTGCCAAAGAAAATTCCATGCAATTCTGTATACACATACCTTTGCATCTATTTCTTGTCACTCATCCGAGGATTCATGTTTTCTTATTAAGAAAACTCTCATTTTTTTCTTTCCAACCACTCTGATATCTCTTTCTTAATCAACCTCCAAAACATTCCCTTAATCGCAAATTTCGGGTCCCAGCAACGGAACCATTTGTTAGCACTGCACGTAGGTTGTAAGACCCTAGGTTCGAGTTATATTTAACCAAAAAAAACCACCAGGGACTGCGAGAACTAGGCAAACTAGGCTTCTACAATATTGAGGGAATGGGAGGTGGCCATCTTGTTCATTCTTCTTTATAATTTATGTATGCGAGACTCTATCCTTGTTCCTCCTTAACTACTTAGTGATTAAGATTCATATTATCGTACTCTTCCAGATTACTATGTATTTCATTGATTTAAAAATTATGAATATTTCACCATGTTTAACCATAAGAAAAATCTATCTACGATGCATCTAGACATAATTCATAAGCAAACATATAAAAGAAAGACAACACAAAATTCAGTATCATATCTTTAGCATTCCCCTATTGATTCTTCTCATCAATAAACTGTTACATTCAAGAACTCTGGAACCCAATCATATGGAGGAAACCGGAAACCCTAACAGTGAACCACAACTCTAGGAGAGGAACCCCATTTTCCCAACTCATTACATATTTATATATAAATCTAGGGATAAAAACTCTAATTTGTTCGTACCAAAAATACCCCATTACAATGCATACTTTCCTTAGCTAACTGATTGTTTGGGATGATTTTCTCTCTGGGTGATGATTTCTATTGTTATTTTATTTCTAGAATGTCATGAAGTCATAATTCTTTCATGCTTTACTCTCTCACTTTGTTCTCTTTCTTTATCATCTGTCAACTTTATTCTTGTGTTTGCTTTATTCTCATGTCTATGCATTGTCTTCCTTCTGTGCATTGTCCTCTTGACTGCACCTTAGTTGTGCTCTCCCTAGATTTCCTTCTTCTTATGTACACATTTCCTATACATAGTTTTTTTCCCAAAACTATATCAAAACTATAAACTTGTCTCCAAATTTTCCTATCCAACAGGCCCCCAACACTCACCAGTGACTCGTCCCGAGCCACTCGGGCATGTTGCCTGCTCTTCCATGCCAAAATGAATTTTTGAGAGGAAGTCTTTTCTACATACACATATTTGATGAGCATGGCCTCAATTTCTACTATCTCCTCTACCCCCTGCACGATCAAGTTTGTAAATTTGTCCTCTACTTCCATCACATCCTTCTTGACCTTACCCTACACAATGGCCAAATCCCCAATTACCTTAACTGCTTCTCCCTGCATTGGTCCTAGTCTCTTTTGAACGATATTTTGTTGATCCCTCATATTTTCTACCTCCATGTATGACTACCTTTGAGACCAAATGGTTGTCATCCACTCTACTGGTGGAAGTGTCGTTATCTTCTGTGAAGCCTTATGTGCTCTTTCCTGTATTTCTCTTATGTGTGCTTCCACTACCTTCATCTCTAGTTCTTCTACCAATTTGATCCATATCTTTGTGCTCTCCTTACATATATTGGTGCATTATCCTTCTACTTTATTAATATTGGAAACTATTGTTGTTTCCATTCTCTCCCAACCTTTGCGCACTTCTGGTGGAATTCCTAGGATGCTCCATAATTTTAAGTCCCCAATATGCTCACAGAAGCCCTTAATGATGTCCCCAATCTTCAACACTTGTTCGTCCATAGTAACTTATACTACTATGGGGACTTCTGGGATTGATTTATATAGTTTATGGGCATTTTCTTGGTTTTTTGTGTTATCCCTTCAACCTCATCCTTTTCCTTCAATTATTTTTTGGCCCTCTCCCCAGCCGCATCTTTATTCTTCATAACTTCTTCTACTCTTCCTTCAACTCCCTTCTTTTGTTGAAGTTTTATGTCATGTGGCTCCTATAATTGGGATTTTTTGTCCCTTATTCTTTCCAACTCTTTGTGTGCTTCCTCTCCTTGGTTCCTCATTTCTTGCAAGAGTCCTACTTCAAGTCTTGGATTATTTGCATGGGCATCCTTGATATGACTATATTGAGATATCCCAATTCATTTACTTTCTCCTGTAGCTCACCCATTGGAAACTCCAACACATTTGTCTCAATATGCAAGGTTCTATTCCCTATTTTTAGCTATGTTAGGGCCGACTGCGCACTTTCTAATTCTCTCCTTGGAACTATGGATGGTTCTTCCCCAGACCTCTGCTCTTTCATAATGCTTAATGCTTCCAGCATATGTTGGAGTGTGGTGAACTATTCTTGCACTTTTTGTTGCTCTTCTACTTGCTTCCTTGCCACCTCCTCCATTATCTTCTATGTGACATCCCATACTTAGTAGTTGATTATATCCATATCATCATCAGTGAATTCATACATTGGGGGTATCTTGATGTGCTTTGACCTTATTGCACACCCCCTACAAGTTCTTTCCACGTGTCCTTCCTTTTTGTCCCTACTGTTGGGACTGTCTGTTGCTCCTTTATTGTGGATGGCCTAGGATGATCTCCTGTGCCATTTTTTTTCTCATCTTCTTGATCCTCATCACTTTTATTTTTATCTTCTTCCACATTTGAGTGCCCTATTTTCTTGACTAGGATTTTCCATTCCTCTTCCCAGTCATTGACTATCAATCTCACATCCCTTGTTATCAACTTGTAACTAGTTGGCAACCATTGGCACGTTGGATCCTTCTTGGTCTTCACATACATGTGGTGCATTCCTTCTCTAAACCACACAATATCCTTATATGATGCTACCATTTTGGATTATATGCACAGTGTGTGCCCAAATAAATGTGTGATATTTTCCAAGTAGAAAAAGAATGTGGCGTTACTTTCATTTTTTCTTCTCGTAATTGTTATGTGCCATAAATTTTCATACCTCCCAACCAAATTGCCTCTCCATGATGTGTGCATGTACTAGTAATACTATGTTTATTTCCACCCAATCAACACAATCAATATCAACAACCATGCGTATTCTAATTTTGTTCCCTTTTCCTGGGCCTCCGTGAAATCTTGTAAAAACTAGTTCACCAAGAAGGTGGCCTAGTTCATTTGTACCCCTTCCACATAGTTCTCTACGGCTGCAATGACTGCAACCAGTACTTCATCTTTGAGACATAACCTCAATAGCATGTAGGCTAGTACCTACATCACAAACCTCACAATTTTATCATTCATGCTTTTAACATCCAAATCCATTTTCCCCCTAAACATCTAGAATTTTTCTTTCATCAACTCAGAGAGGGCTCACTCTCCCTCCTTGTTGAACAACATGGCCAGATATTCGTCAGATTTTGGCAGTCCTATAATACGCACAATCAACATAGTATATATTGATACTAGGGGATCAAGCTAGAGTGTCCCCCCATGAACATAGCTTAGCAATACCTTCATGCATGCATTAATTTTCATACTTCACCCAAAAAGTGGAATTTATAACAAGTTCAATATACCTACCTTCTCCAAACCTGACGCCCACTATTGTGGCTCTAGAAGGATTGATCCTCTTCCTAGGATGCTCCTAGTGCACAAATATTATTCGTTGGCCAACTCCGGGAATTTATTTGCATCGGTGATTTCATGGTCCATAAACATTAAGCTCGCAATCTTCCTGAGTATATCTTATTCACTGCTTACACCAACCGAAAATGGTGTTATCGGTAATGGGTATTTCATGTTAGCAAGTAATTGTACTAGTGGAACGTAGTCCATCCTCGGTGGTATGTAGTCTCTATGGAAACCCGCCTATGACCGTGGAGTTGAAGCTCCGACTACTTCCTCGACTTCTGGTGCATTTTCTTGTCGTTTTTCTTGTTTTCTCATTGTTACAGATGGTTCTCCAACCTTTGGCAATGCCATTCATCTCCTATGACGGATTCCTATACTGACTGTACATCTCTTCATAGGTAGTTGTAGCTCGTCTCTGGATCTCTTGAATTATCTATGGTTCTCTCTATTTTTCTCTGCTCGCATGCAACAATGACTTAGACTTAACGAATTCCTACTATTTTTTGTGCCTTTGTGCCAACTGTATATTTATTATTCGACCTTAACTACCTTGTCTAATCCGCCACCATGGTTGATGAGTTGTTAACTAAATGAATCTTTATTACCAAATACATTGTGTGATTTTTCCCTCGTATTTCCAATATGTCATGATTTCTGACTTCTTTTACCATTTAAGACTCTACGACACCTTTATGACCTGTCACTCCCACTTCGTATCTATCATTTCCGTGATTTAATGCTTTTAACAGTTTTTTCATTGCCAAAATGCACAACGGTTCTTACTGTTGCATCAGTGTGCTTCACAGTATGTTTCTACTATGTTTTATTTCATGAATTGAGGTAGTTTCCTTCTAAGGCATGATAATGATTCATTTTTCACAATGTCCAAGGCCTTGTACTCTGTAATCTTTTTCTTTTTTCTCCATCTACTTTTTATCTGATTTTCTTCCTTTTTCTACTTTTTTTTTTTCTGTGTTTTTCCTTCCTACTATGGTACAACTACTATAATACATGGGTTCTAGCACAACCCATATTACTGCACATACTGTCGGTTGTCTTTATAGAGTTTCAACCAACTTCCATTCACCATTCCTCAAAGGACTTCTCTATTAAAGGTCTCTAATTATGCAACACATGTCTCTATTATGTGTTGAATAACATAGGGTCCCAACTAGTTCATTCTACATTTTCTTGGATGATGCATGAACTTACAATCATAGAGTAAAACCAAATCCCCCACTTGGAACATTTTCTGTTTGATGTGTCGATCATGCCAGGCTTTCTCCCTACCCTTATGAACTTGCTAATGAAGACTTGCGACAAAACAATCTTCCTCAAGTTGTACTAACTATGCCAATATCTTTTCTATTGTGCCAATGTTTGACAACTTAGTGATTGTTGCAATGTGCAGGTTAGGTAGAATGAACTCCATTGGCATCACTAATTTTTTCCCATATTCCAATCTGAAAGGCGTTTGACCTATCAAATTTTTACTTGTTCTTCTATAATCCCATAACACCATAGGAACTATTAAGTCCCAATCGTCTTTCCCTATGTTGCAAATTTTGGTCAAAGCATTCTCCAAGGTTTTATTGAAAGCCTCCACTGTTCCATTGGCCTGAGGATGATATGGGGTAGTCTTCTGATCATGGATTTGGAACTCCTCAATCAATGTTGCAATTTTATTATTCAAAAAGTGTGTGCCTTGATCACTTAGTAATATTCACGGGCTTCCAAACCTTGTGACTATATTCTCAAACAAAAATCTCACAGTAGTCTTTGTGGTGCAATTTGTAATTGGGGTTGCTTCTTCCCATCTTGTCAAATACTTTTTCGTAGTGATGATGTCAAATAAGAACGAATGTTAGGCATTCATCCTTGTGATGGCCTTTAGTTCTACATTTGGTACACCAAACTTGTTCTCATTTCTCCTTCCCTTTTGTAAGTTCTACCAGTTGAATCATCAATGCAACCAACTGTATCTGAACTTGTGTCATTCCTCCACTGTCTCCTATAGGAGATGATTCCAATTTCAATGCAATTTCTAGTGCCTCGGGCTGCGACATAATGTTATGTTCAATCAATGGACTGTGAATGTGTGGTAGAATACCTTCAATATACCATTCTTGATGTTATTGATCTAGGATATGGAAAGTCAGTCTACCCATCACATCCTTAAATATCTGATTGAAATCCCATACTGACGTGGTTTGTACCTATTTAATATTCTTTAGTTTTGTGATGTACTACAACTCTGAATTTGGCTTCTTGAACTCTTTCAGCAGCACTTGCCTTATCTCTTCCAAAGACCTGGCATGCATTGTAAGAATGATACTCTGGATCTTCATATACCATATTGGCGCATGACCTCTAAATGTTGTCGCTAATTGTGCAATCTTCGCAACCTCATCATGTACATTATTAGTGGCCCAAATTGTTTCACAAACAAACAAATGTTGCTCTGGGTCCTCTCACCACACTCCTTGGAACTCAAGAAGTCTAAGAGTATTATCTACCTCTGCCATGTTGCTCTGTGTATTTCCTTCTTTTGGTGATACTAGTTGACTCTAATTATGATTCTGACTATACAGACTACTTCCATTGTTCTGATTGCTACTACTTTTTCATCCTTGGCTAACTATAATGGCTTTTGACAAGTATTCAATTTTTATCTCTGATTGTGGTGATGCACACAAGGTCATGGATTCAACACAAGACTCAGTCTGAGGAGTACTTAACGACACTTCTATTATTGGACTGGACTGGAACTCCTCTTCTTCCCCTCCTATATAGGGTATCTCCTATATTCATGCTATTGTGCAAGGTTCTATCCCCTCTGGCTCACTATGCGTCTCTCCTTTCCCATCCCTAGTCTTTCGCCTCTTATACCTCCTTCCTCTATATAATATCCCAAACTCATATTCTTCCTCTAGTATACCCTCTTCTTGAATCCTCGGCCCCTTCCTTCCATCTTCATCACTTCCTTCATTGTCTCATGTTCTCGGACTATCCTCTTGTCATCACATGGTTCCCCTATGTGCATAAACACCTTTAGTAGTCAGATTGCATAGTCATCATGTTGGGCCCTTCGTTTTTGGGTTGAATATTGTGCAAGAAGGACTATAGCCCCAGTTTTGGTTAAACACGACTTGCGCAAGCTATGGAAAGAGTTAGACATTAGAGCAAGTAAAGAAACAGAAATCGGTTGTGAAAAGGGACAACGCAACACCAGTAAGGAAAAAGCAGTTGCAACAGAACAAGAAAGCATGTGATCCCAAAGCCAGAAGATTCCACTCAGCATATATATGAGATGAATACTATTGTAAAAGGGTTGGGTTGGGTTGGGTTTTAGATATTGTTGTTGGTTGGCTGATATAGTTGTTGTTGTTAGTTGGGTTTTTGATTGACGAAAGGTTTTGTAAATGTAATCTGTATATAGTTTTGGGAGAAAGGGTAGATAGAGCCCTGTGACATGAGTCCCAAGCCATAATGTTGTAACAGAGTACTACTTTGTATCTCTGAGATTGTATCTGATAATATTTGATGATAATAGATGAAGAAGGACCCAAAATTTTGAAATATACTGTGTTATTTTGTGTTTGTGTATGAATTGTCTCTTTACAGTACTTATTTATCCTTGATAAGATCAATATGATATATCTGTGTACAAATGCTTTTTCCAACCTAGGTTTCTTTAGTTCTAGTATGGATGAGTTCAGATATGTTCTCTAGTTATTCTATCTTGCGCAAGATCATGGTGAATCTTGAAGGTTCTGGAAACCCAACTAAGTATTTTCCTTGCCCTTCCCTATCTTTTTGTCTTGGTTGTGCTTCAGGTGAGACTTCTTCTCTTCAGAGGAGATGAAAATTTCAGTGCTCTAGACTACACGATACCTTTTGTTGGTAACCTGAGAAGGACCCTGGTTTGATCAATTCCGCACCAACAAAATGGTTCCATTGTATGGACCTATGTTAAAAGGGAACCTGTAGGGAGAATGCTTTCATAGATTCACAGATCAGATATTCACCATTGGTGGGAGAGAAATTGTGACGCCTTCATATGGAAAGAAGCGGAGCTAAGAGGAAAATCTATGAAAGATACACGAGAGGTATTATTTCACTCAGAAATATCGAGTGACCAGTATGAGATATTTTGGGTTAAGTTCCCGGAATAAATTTTCCACTGGATATATAGGCTCCAAGAATCTTTGGAATTCCAAGAATGAGTCAAGAAGACTTTCTCTTTGGATACAGAAAAGATTGTAGCACTTCATCGGTTGGATCATCCGGTAACACGAGCAATCGATTTCTGGGTCAATACAACATTAGAGGGATACATTATTGAGTTTGTAGCTGAGAATAACCAATCTTTTTTCACAGGCAGAAGCGGATTTCAAGAAATATGCAAGGGGAAGGCTGTTGAGAGAAATCCCCCTATGGATTAAGGTTTTCTTGATGGAGGAGGGGATGTTGACTATGTCCCCTACTGAGGTGGTAGCGTAAACATCGTTTCTTGGGGTGGGGTGATTTTGGGGTGGATTCATGGCCTGAGAGAGGGGAGAGGGTTCTTTGACAAGTGGGGGAGCAAAAATAAATGGATTCAAGAGGTGAGCGAGCCTTGAAAAGAGTCGCCATAGTTGAGAAGTGTTGGTGCGGTAAGATAAAGAAAGAAGTAAAATAATCTGAGAAGTTGTAGAAAGAAGTCGTACAGGGAGAAGTAGAGGAAGAATAGATGGAAGAGTTGTGAAAGATGAGAAGACAAAAAATATTGTCCAGTCAAAGATTAAGTGAGAGAGAAGCGAAGAGAGAAATAAGTCTCCAAGAGGGTTGACAAGAAGGAGAAGGTGTAGAATCAAGGGAAAAGGAAGTCATCCTGGATATTGAAGAAGAAAGAGAAGATTCATCTCCGATGCCGGGAAAGATTGGGAATTTGAATGAAGAGACCACTCCATAGGATGAGAATGAGACCCCCCAGATCAAAGAAAATTTCCCCAAAGCCAGTGGCGCCAGCCCCAAATCACCCATACCCCAAGTGTCTTCTATACAAGTGATAAATTCTATACTACCTTTGTTATCACTGAAATTTCATCCGCAAATGGTTACAAGAATTCAGCATCGCCAAACAATTATGAGGTCACCCATGGACCAAAATTACCACAAAATCATTTCCAAAGGGTCAAAAACTATACAACCAGTGACAAAATTAAAGTGCGGTATGACTACACAAGGCGCGCGCACACATGCGCGAAACAAAAACGCAGGAAAAGTGCACATCCACCCGATGCACGACTGTGGTAGCAAAAAGCCATGCACATGTGAGAACGGTGCATTTATGAGAGTGGTCGGCCTCCCACCCACTTCTGGTTCATCTTCCAAGTTGATTTGACACTCAAATCTGGACTGGATCCAACTGGGTGGCTGGTCAAAGACCTATAAATGCCCTAATTAACCTCTTTACACACTACAAGCTGGTTGAACAATACCTCAAAGAAGTGCTATAAAAAGGCCATGGGTACACTTCATTTTTCAAGGAATTCAATAGCAAAGTTATGCTACCACTATTCTCTTAAGGAATACTCTATTCTCATCAAGAGTATACTAGCATCATTGCATTGGGCAATCCATCTCACCCCTTGAGTGGATTAGCAAAGAATTCTTTCACCATTTTTATTTTCAAAGTTGTAAGAAGAGCTTATTTGTGGGGGTCCAAGAGCCCTCCCTTAAAGGAAGAAGGGACTCATAGTCCTCTTTCTTCTTGGTGTTTTATTTCACTAATATCAACCTTACCATTGGTGACATGGGTCTTATTATTTCTTTTGTCCTTATGTCCCTATGGTCATTAGTTTAGTTGTTATTTTATTTCTTAGTTTAATTCTTAGTTGTTCTTTTATATTTCTCTCTCTAACCCTTTTCTTTACAGCTATCCTGCTTAGCAAACCCAACTAATCTTGCAAGCACCTCTATTTTGCTCACTAAGGTGACAAAAGAGGCGCAATAGATTGGCGACTCCACCGGGGAAAGGTATCAATTTCCTACCCCATTTGGGTTTTTCTAGCTCTTCTTTTGGTTTATTTAACTTGCAGGTGCATTAACCAGCCCAAGCCAACCTGCTAAACATCCAATTCCAAGTTGAATTGGGAGAATTCCATCCAGAATTTTCTTTCATGGCTGTGTGTCATCTGTGCACGGGTTTTTTGGCCCACAAGCACACATGCGCCTAATTCATAGTTATATGTTGCGCACCTGCGCCCATAAGCTCGTTTCGGTCTGCGCACAGGCGCTCAGTGCACCTCTCTGTCCACTAAGACCCATGCACCTGTGCAAAAAATACACATTGTAAGGTTTTTGATATTTTGGGAAGGCCCCTACTCTTCTTAAAAGTGATTTCATGCATGTTTTTAAGCTGCACCACACCTAGTACCCTCTTCATATAAAGGGATTAGTCAAAACACATAGGCACTTAGGGGGTTCAAAATCATTATTTCCTCTTTTGCTTTCATTTTTTCCACATAGATGGCTTGCTTTGACTAAAAATATAAGTTGGAAGTCATTTGTAATCACATAAAACTTGCATTGGGACTAGAATTTGAATAACAATCACTTAGTATGCTCTTCTCTCACACCTCCAAGGGACCTTGAGAATCAGAAAAATATTGTGGACAATTTCATCTCCCTTAAGAATATTAAAACCTTTAGGAGAGGACAACAACCCCTCTTGGGACTCCTCTTAGTTTATTTTTCAAACACATCTGAAGATTGTAATGGGCCCATACATGCCCACATTCTACAAAGATAGGATAGTGCTGAAATTTACTTTCTTAGATTAAATCACTAGGGAAGTTTAAAGGTTTTGTAACGGGCCCATACATGCCCACATGATCACAATCTAGGATAGTTTCAAAGCTTTTATTAGATTAAATCACAATAGGGAGTTAAAGGAATAGTAATGGACCCACATGTCCACATGCTAGATTTCTAGGGACTTTTGAATTATGCAAGGTTGTACCAAAGGCATTTAGTTAATTAGGTAATCAACACTTGTAAAGGACCAAGCGAAGTCCACATGCAGCAAGGTGACACCTAATTCATTAAAACATTGGCATACTTTCACTCATTCACACACAAAAGTCACTTATCACTCACATAGTTTCTTCTTGAAACGTGGAGGTCAAAGTAAGTTTTCTCCAAAGGGATTATGAAACACCCCACCCTTTTCTTGAAGAAACTATCCACTCCCATTTAATTTCAATGAGGTTGGTTCACACCCCCAATCTCTCAAACAACGACATCTAAATTTTTTCTAAAAGCTCACTAAGTTTTCCTCCACAGGAGGTGCCAAAATAAATTTTTTAGTCTAGGTAGGATTTCAGGGTAGGCATCCAAATAACTCCCCGTTATCTGGTTCTCACATTGTCAAAACAATAGAGGTTTTCAAATAGGGAACTGAAAATCCTCCAAGTCAAGTGTTCCTAACACCATAAGGAAGGGAGATACCCGTGAAGGGTTGAAGGTCGAGGTCCGGTTGTTCTGTGTGTCCCCCCTTGAGGAACCCACCTCTTGGACGGGATCCAGCCCGTGACCCATTTCTTAGGCTGAAAATCTAAATGTCACACTTTGACCGAGGTACCTAGTGACCAAAATTTAGGACATCTACCCAGGTGGCAATTGTGGGATGCAATTGCACCTTGATCATATTTTGTGTCTCTATTAGGAAATATCGCCAACTCTTTCGGGATATGCCCCCTTTACCCCTCATTATAACTGATTATTTCATCCTTCACTAGTTTCTCTTCTAGTGACTTCAGACCCCACTGTTGAGTACTATTGGAAGGTCAAGTGCTATTTGAGAGGAAGGACGTTACGTCTTTTAGGACATGAGCATTTTTTTTCTTTGATTCCCCACATGAACAAAACCCACTTATTTACATATATGCTTCTTTTTCAAAACACTTTATGTATGATGCACTTCTGAGTACATTTTGATTTAAATATATATAATGTGTAAAGTTCAAAATTTGCAACAAAGGCTCTTATTTATTTTCTCTCATCACATTGCACACACATCCACTCAGCTAGTCGAACATCATAAAGGACCCACAGAACCCCCGTCATTCCAGACGCTTACTAAACCTCCCTCCTATTTTAGGGGGGGTTCCTAGTCTTTCCAATTCATCGGCACCACCTTCACACACTCCTGTGAGTGCCACTGTTCTAGGATCAACTTTGCTTGGTTCCACATTACTTGGGTCCACTTCCCAAGTCCCTTCGTCCACTCACTCTCCTTTACACGGAAGCGGGGGGGCAACTTCCTCTCAAGGGGGAAGTACCAACCCACCGAGTCCCCCTCAAGGGTCAGGTTCAAAACACACTCACACCATGGCTGGAGCTAACCCTCCCCCCCCACTACAGATGCCATATTTGGCCTCTCTTAACATACCAGATCTAAGAAAACTCACCAATGATCCTATATTGCATGACCCCACATGGCTTGCAATTCCCACCAAACTACCTTCAGACATCCCCAAGTTTGAAGGCAAGGCAGGGGAAGACCCTACTAATCATGTCATGACTTTCCACCTATGGTGCTCTTCCAATAGCATCATGGATGATTCCATCAAACTACGATTATTTCAATGCACACTCACTGGCCCATCAGCCAAATGGTATGTAGATGAAAAATCGGGGTCCCATGTGACTTTCGAGTCCTTGGCCAAAGCATTTTTTACCTTCTTTCAATTACCAATCCGCCATGACAATGGTCTTGAACTACTCTCTAATTTCAAACAAACCTCAACCACACATATTGTTGATCACATTCACGAGTGGCGTAGATGACGTAGTTTGTGCAAAGTCGAAACCACCAAACAACAGTGTCTTGACTGGTTTCTCAAATCACTTGTCTCTCTCCTCGGTAAAGATGTAGCTTCCACATTCCCTCAATCCGAAGAGGAAGCCATCAGTAAGGCTCAACAATATGACCTCATCTATTCACAATTAGGGTACTTATACACGATACTTCCTGATCTCCCCAAACCTGTGCCATTCGGTCAAGACAAACCCGGGATGTCACACTCAGCAGACTAATTGACTGGTAATACCACACACCACAGTCCTCAACCCCAACCACCACCAATGTATGGCACACCTCAATATCCGTCAGCATATGGGGGAACTTCTTATTACCCCCCACCCCCTTATCAACAACCATACCTTGTTTCTATACCTCCACCCATCAGTGGGCTACCATCGGCACCTCCCATACACCCACCTATCCAGACAAGTTCTGGTACCCCCTTTACCTCAGCTTATAATTTAAGTACTAGCGAAATCACCATGCCTTCCTACGTACCTTACGGATTACAAATCCCACAAAATTCATACTTTCCATTTCCTGGTCTACCACAACCTATGGTCCCCCCACACCCTCACTCTGGTGTGAATTTTGTTCAACCCTCTCCTGTTCAGCAATATCAAAATTTTGAACAGCTGAATATGGCAAATCCAACCCATCCGTCAAATAATGCCAAAAATAAAGAATGAAACAGGAACAATAACAACCCAGGCCAAGGCAGAAATCAACCCCCAAAAAACCAACCTACTGGGGGCAACCAATACCAAGACCCCCAAAGGGGCATCAATACCAATATACCACGCCAAAGGAAGAACAACAATCTTCGAACTAACTTTCCTTGCGCTATATGTAAGGAGTATGGACATTATACTCATCATTGCCCCCAAATTCATGACCTCCAATGGATGAGGGAATCCATGCACTCACAGGGCCCTCTGACACCATCTGCCCCTCAGCAGGCCCCACCACAGTATTTACAACCACTGCATCCAACTGTTTTTCAAAACCCCATTCCATACCAAGGTGTGATGAACACCCAACAAGTGATCAACCCTACCCCACCACAAATGGGGAGATATGCAACCCCGGGTACCACTCAACCCAGGAATTCATTTGATCGCAGTATCATCCTCACCAGTGAAGAAATTCTTCTGCAAACTTGCAATCGTCAATATGGTATGCCTCCCGGCTCTACCCCAACCACCTCAAGAACATGGCCAGCTACTACAGGACAACCATTGATGATTCCACGTCCTAATGCGGAACCCATTCCTCGCATACCATGTATTCCTTTACGACAGAATGTACATAACCCTCATGCTAGGGCTGCTCATAATTATAGTCGGGTTGATGACTTAGCCCAGTCTCCCACAGCCATATCTGTGTTGGAGGTCCTCCAAACCTGTCCATCACAGAGAAAATCCTTGCTTTCTGCCTTGGGAGAAATCGACACAGCTGACACCCAACTGATCACATTTGATTCAGCTAACGGAGAACCACGTCTTCCCTCCCAAGTAGCCTTCCAGATACCAATTAAGATCTGGAACACCACAGTTTATCGATGTATCATCGATGAAGGTGCATCCACCTGCATCATGTCTAAAGGCGTATGGCAGAAAATTGGCTCCCCTGAGCTAGTACCCTCTACCATCACCCTTCAAGCTTATGACGGTCGACCAACATCTTCCACAGGACTTTGTCAAAATGTCCCCATATAACTTGGGGGAAAAACCATCCTCATTGACATTGAAGTTATCGATGCCCAGCTTGATTACAATATCTTGTTTGAATGCAACTACATGTATGCTATGAAGGCAGTCGCCTCTTCTGTGTTTCGTACGATGATGTTCCCCCATAATGGGAAGATCGTCACCATCGACCAACTTACACATTACGAGCCTAACCATTATGCCAACATTGATAACATCCTCCCCCTTGTTCATGTTAGCCCGAATAATTTTCCAGTTGCCAACATTGGCCTTGGATTATTCCAAGACCCATCCATGTTGGGCACTTGTCAGGGAGCACCACCATTCCTAAACCCATATTTTTTAGCACAAATGTGTGTATTTTCATCCAACGGAACTGACATAGAGGATACCCTTCCTCCTAGGGAGGCTTCTATTATATTTGATGTCCCACTAGTCACAGAGCTCCCCCCACACGAGCCTCCTGCAAACTCGTCGACCTCACAAGTCTATGATTTCACCTCTCCCAAAGGCCATGTCCCAGTTTGGGAGACACTTCCCCAAGACATTACTCAAATTCCCTTCTTCTACCCTCCACCCGGTGTACAAGCTTTCCAAGTAGCCACAACACTTACCCTCCCTAATATGGTGTTAGAAATTCCAATTTGGTATTTACATCCACTAGAGATGGTCCCTCGACAATCCCTTCCCCCCCAAACGGAAGGAATCCCAATGATGATTCCCATACTCACTCCCACCATACCCTCTACACCCCCACTCACTATCCTCCCTACCACAGCTGGGGGCAGGAGAAAGAAGAAGGAGCCCACAGCTCCACTTCCCCCGCACGTCCAACCCCCTTGCATGCTATGTGAGAAAGATGGACACCAAACAAATAACTACCCATCTCTACCTGAGTTACAAAACTTGATTCCACTCAATCAAACTCCATCAACACTCACCACTATAGCAAGTACTGTCGCTACCTCCCCTAACTCAAGTAACAAAGGGCTGCGAACCAAATTCACTTGCGCCATATGTTTAGAATATGGCCATTATACACACCATTGCCCATCTATCCCATACGTCTGCCACACATTAGCCACAACATGGCACACATATCTTCCTGAGTTTCCTCAAGCACTACATACCAATGCTCCTGTGAATGTGATTCATTATACTTGTTCATCAATCCTCGAGCAAAGGGGAGGTACATGTCCTCCCCCCAAACTACCGCCCGATCGTCCATAGTGTCAATAAAACTGGGATGGCATTATGGGCCCACCATCCATATCTAAGCCCTTTTTCCACTTTCATTTTTTTGGTACAGGATCCCATAAGCTCCATTTTCTGAACCATCCTCAATCTCTTACACAGACATTTCCATCAGGTTATCATTTTCCCTTTTTTGTGGTGGAGCATCTTCCCATGACACATCCAAGTACGCATGCTCATGTTCAAAATTATCAAATAAATGCTCATATGTTTGATTCTCTTCAGATATTGTTCACGTCAGGTATTTGGTTTTCATGTGTGTAGGTACTTGGTCATCATACATCAATGCAACCCCTTCAAGTATATAATCATCACTTACATGTAATCATTCCCTCTGAATCTCAATTGCATCTCCAGTCACACACTCTGACATTTTCCTCTAGGATATCCATCTCCGGCTCTGCAGTACCAACACCTCCATTTGCATCTTAGGTACTGTCACCCTGTAGCACTCTCCCCCACATGAGTTGTCTCATTCATAGCACCCTTTTTCACCTTGACACTCATGTTTTTTTTCAAACCCTTTAGGGATGGGAGTCCTGATAGTCTTACATCATGTAGGGAATCAACCACATACTCTTTCTCCGCATTTTTCTAGCTTTCCCACTGGACTCCATGATTATCTCGTCAAGGTTCTCTTTTTCACTGTACCTCCACAGTATCATGAACCCTCCATTTCATCCACAATCAGTTTGCCCCTCTGCAAATTTCCCTCCATTTCATCTACCTCATACAGAAACCCACCCATGGGGCCCCCACCTTCCACCAGTTCTCCAAGAAAATTGCGCCCTACCCGAGCCAAACATATTACATCGAGGCACCCGTTTCTGTATTTGTACACTCATCCCAAATTATTCTTTATTTATTTGGTGCATTGTAAAAATCCTTTGTTTTCAGCATTTACATTACCTTTTTGTCGTCACCTTTGGCGACCTTCTTCCCTTTTTTGGAAAATGCAACCCATGTCTCCCTTGGTTGGGAAACTCCTTATCATCTACCCTTTTCAACATCGTCCATATGCTCTGATTATCCCACAGGCCACTTACCTCTTCCCTCTGAGTTTGTTCACTTTGTCTCGCCTTTGGCACAACTTATCCCACGTCTTGTTGTCCCCCTGACACTCGACCTAGTTGCACGGTTGTGGCCACTTATACTTCACATATACCCCCAACCAAGGGCAATATTGAGTCTTCATACATCTTGACTTCGACCATGTACCTCCTCCAGTTCCTAACCTCACCTAGTAGATTTCACGAAGTCCTTTGCTTTTGGGAGTCGCGTCCCCCTTTTGTCGACATCAGCGCAGTTTTCCAAAAGGGCGACAGTATCTTGACTCTCATTACCTTTCCAATGAGATATCTCGGACGACACAGGAAGAACCACAATTGCTCCCTGTTTTCGTTGATCCCCGTAACATTCGAATTCAACACTTTCTCATGTTACAGTGGGTCTTACTTTGCGACTATTGCAGTTATTTCTTATATTTTCCGAAGACCTTTGAACTTGGCTGGGCTATCAATTCCTACAACATCCGTGATATTTCTTACCGATATCACTGTCTACTGGTTAGAGTATGTTCCTCTGTAGAATTGTCTTCTGCCTTTATCACAACCTCCCCTGAGGGCACTGCAGTTGTCTACATCAACACATCATTCCTTTTTGAGTTACATCACACGAGCATGGGGCATGCCCGCCTTGTTTGTACACAATTTTTTTTTTTTTTTTACACACCTTATGGAAGGTTAGGTTCTACAGGTTCCCTTCTCCCTCCAACGGGTAACTCTTGACAATCCCACTATCGCTCTCTCTTACAATGACCCTCTGAGTAGAAGAAACATTGATGGATTTTGGCTATATGTATGCTCCTAACCTCATCCATCAGGGAGCATCTGTTATCACTGAAATTTTGTCTGCAAATGGTTACAAGAATTTAGCATCGCCAAATAGTTATGAGGTCACCCATGGACCAAAATTACCACAAAATCATTTCCAAAGGGTCAAAAACTATACAACCAGTGACAAAATTAAAGTACGCTATGACTACATAGGGCGCGCGTGCACATGCACGAAACAAAAATGCAGGAAAAGCGCACATGCGCTCGATGCGGGACTTTGGTCGCAAAAAGTCATGCACATGTGAGAACGGCGCATTTATGAGAGTGGTCAGCCTCCCACCCACTTCTGGTTCAGCTTCCAAGTTGATTTGACACTCAAATATGGACTGGATCCGACTGGGTGGTTGGTCAAAGACCTAGAAATTCCCTAATTAGCCTCTTTACACACTACAAGCTAGTTGAATAATACCTCAAAGAAGTGTTATAAAAAGGCCATGGGTGCACTTCATTTTTCAAGGAATTCAATAGCAAAGTTATGCTGCCACTATTCTCTTGAGGAATCCTCTATTCTCATGAAGAGTATACTAGCATCATTCATTGGGAAAACCAGCTCACCCCTTGAGTGGATTAGCAAAGAATTCTTTCACCATTTTCATTTTCAAAGTTGTAAGAAGAGCTTATTTGTGGGGGTCCAAGAGCCCTCCCTTGGAGGAAGAAGGGACTCATAGTCCTCTTTCTTCTTGGTGTTTTCTTTCACTAATATCAACCTTACCATTGGTGACATGGGTCTTATTGTTTCTTTTGTCCTTATGTCCCTATGTTCATTAGTTTAGTTGTTATTTTATTTCTTAGTTTAATTCTTAGTTGTTATTTTATATTTCTTTCTCTAACCCTTTTCATTACCGCTGTCCTGCTTAGCAAACCCAACTAAGCTTGCAAGCACCTCTATTTTTCTCACTAAGGTGACGAAAGAGGCGCAACAACCTTCTTATGATATTCTTGTTCCATTACAGTCAGTCAGTCAGTCACAACTGAGAGGTGCGAATACTGGGAGGATATTGGGATCCCCTGGCATATTGCAACTAGGATCGTTGGGTTTTATTTTGGTAGGAGCAGTAAGATCAGCAATGGTTGGTAACGCAGGAGGTTCGATTGCTTGATACCCAGAATTCTGGG